>JAHQIV010001074.1:0-13965 GCA_030463285.1 Phytophthora europaea
AAGTAAGTATTATCTCGTAAAAGTACGTTCTAAAATGATACAACCGACCTTTTCATCTCTGCGTGTGTCCTTCATAAACATAACAATGGCTGGGACGCTAGGATATATTTCCTTGCGTCCCTGCCCCTTTAGCGTTGGCGACCGCGAGTTGCCGCGGAAAGCAAGCAGCCTCTCGGCTTGCTTCCACCACCCAAACACTGTTCCGTGGGGTCGCTCGAGTTGGCGCGCAGCCTCTTCGACGCCAACTTGAATGGCGAGCTGCGCGCCTTCACGCTTCTCCTTGATAGAATAGCGCTGTTGTTTCGTCGCCATTGCAGAAATGAACCTCGGCATTAGTTGGGCAGGTGGCGCGTTTTACAGTGACCAACCGATTTTATATGAGCTATGATTCGCTAAATAAAAGCACAGTTCTGCTTTTTGATTCGCTAAAAAAATGGTAAATATGGAGGCCCGTCTGTGCTTTTTTTTTTTTACTAATGCCGGCTTTTTAAGTCTGTCGGCTTTGTAAGTCGTTGTCTGTACTGGTGATGTCTGCTGCACGCAGCCTGTAACGGGGTTACACAGACGGTTACCCTTTTGGTGTATGAAACACCATCGTAGCCTCGAACACGAAGCAGTACCGCAGACCAACCATTAGGAATGCACTAGAGTTAGTTATGCCATAGTGAGATGCATACATTTACACCGTAGGCGGCGCAGCCGCAGATAAGAATGAATACAGTTTGTCTTTTACCTGAAGTATTTGACTTGTTTTCGAGGGTCCTCGTATAGGACCCTGTTGGACTCTTAGAGTCGTAAATCTTCCTCTGTGCAAGAGGCTACGGCAGCCCCGCTGCACAGCCGACACTAGATTGATTCGTTTGCGTGGTACGTCCCTCGCCCTAAGGGCATTTAGAACTGGTTTGGGACTGTACTTGCACACGATGCAAATGGTGCGGCTGCGAAGCAGGCGCACCAGATGCTCCTCTTGGCCAATGCTAAGTGAACACGAATCAAAGCTCACCAATTGAGCTTCGTTATCGTCGAACGAAAAACCGTTTTAAAAACCGTTTTAATGTACGATGAACCACTGGTAACGATAAAGAAATGTAGTATCATGGAGCCCTCCGCTGTTCCCAAATTTCAGAGCTTCTTCGTGCGACGCGCGACTTTGTTCCAGTTGGCCACTCTGGGACAACTTTGCAGCTTCTCGAAAGCGATAGAATGGCAACACCATGGGAGGGCTATGGACCGGATTTGAATGGTTCAACCGGCGGAAGAAATCTCTTGATTCTGAAAATGCGTTAGAACCGGGCTGATCTGGAAAATCCAGCTTACAACTAACTTTGGGGACTTTGACATCTGTACCACGCGTAGTACAAGTGTACTTAAGTACCACGCGTGGTACGTGGGGGTAGCGATTTTAATCTCGTGGGAACATTTAAAAATGTTCCCACTTTTTTAGATACGCGTGCTGGAAAGAATGCGCCATTACATAGTAAAATCAAGTCAATAAAAAAACGCGACCGGAAAATTTAAGCCATACTTAAGTACGGGACAGACGGGACTGATCTGTCCCGTAACTACTGATTCCGTGGTTTTTTACAGGCTTAGTATGCATGACAGTTATGCGTTTCGGTGGTGTATGCCAGAGGACAGGCTGGATGGGCGGAGGGTGCACAAAAGGCGACCGACCAGCCGGGGGAAGGCAGTGGCGGCGAGGCAGCCTTACCGGAGGATCTCAGCGGCGGCGGCGGCGCAGCACACGACAAAGGCAGACTTCACGTTGGCACTTTCTCTACAAGGGCCATGACCACGTCAGACGGTAGGGCGGCGCGCATTCTCCTTCCCCTCCGTCTCGCCGGTTGATTCTAACGCGGGGGTTTCGCTCCCTCTCTCTCAGACGAAATGTTCGGGGCCGGGTCCCCCACCGTATCCGACTCGGACTCGGACGCCGTGAAGCAGGAGAAGGGCACCAAGAAGCGCAAGCTCAGCGGCAGCAAGAGCAAAAGCAAGAGCAAGAGCAAGCAGGCCAAGCGATCCGTGAGCGACGACGAGGACGAGAAGGTTCGTTCTGGCCGTTGGGTGACGGTATCTTCACCCCCCCTCTGTGCTAGAATATCTGTGTTTCTAACTGCAACGTGTTACCTAACCAGAAGCCCAAGTCTGCCTTCATCGAGGACATGGCGTCCGAGAGCGACGACGGCGGAGGCGGTGCCGACTCGGATGATGATGACGACGACGAGGATGAGGGCGAGGACCGCAATGAGTACGAGAACGACGGCTTCGTGGTGGACGACGAGGACGACGAGGGCTCCGACATGGAGGAGACCGGTAAGCCTGGCTGTTATTGGTTCTATGGGGGGGGCTGCAACTTGTGTCTTTAAGGACAGCATGACTCACCTGTTGTGTCGTCGCCTTGGGTTCGATCAGGACGCCACCGTCGCCGACGCCGCAAGAAAGAGAAGAAGCTCAAGCGTCTGAAACAGAAGGTGGAAGAGATCGACGACGAGGATCTCATGCTCGTGCGCGAGAACATGGGCATGGACACGGGCCCGACCCACAGTGACAGCGAAGACGAAGACACGGGGCGTTCTTCGCGGAAGGTGAAGAACGAAGACGACTCGGGGCTCATGTCCCGCGAGCTGAGCTACCGCATGTTCGGCGACTCGGACGAGGAGGAGGAAGACTCGGTCCCTCAGCGCGCCAACAATTATCTGGGCAATGACGAATACGAAAGTGACGATATTGACGAGTTCATTGTGGATGATGATGAGGAAGGGCGTGAGGGACCACGCCGCCGCAGGAAACAGGAACCTATTCCAGCGTCCATGCAGGGACCGTCAGTGTATCAGATGGGAGAGGCTGAAGAGCTGTTTGGAGACATGGACGGATTCTTGGAGGCCACGAGCGGTAAGATCCCGGAGGAGGCGCCTGCAAAGTCGAAGAAAGCCATCTTGCTAGAGAAGTTTGAACCGAGCGTGCTAAAGGAGCACATGATGACCTCTGACGTCATCGCTGTGCGCGACAACGATCTCCCGGAGCGATACCAGTACCTCTTCAAAAATCGCGAGTTCCCGGACGCGGAGGACCGTGCCGAGGAATCCGAATGGATCAGTGACTTCATTATTAAGAACCTTGAGCGGAGGAACCAGCGTAACTCTGCCGCATCGCGTGGCGAAATTGTGTCGGCTATCGACACTGTCTTGCGTTTCTATCACGACGAGAAGCTGGAGCCTGCGTTTGTGCAGCGCTACTGCAAGGAGTACTGGAAAGTGGTTGGTCTGCACACGGAAAACTTGTACGAGATTCTGGATCTCGATATTAAGTGGGATAAGTTGGATCGCAAGCGAAGGTCATTCCAGAGCGGTATCCAGCGAGTGGTAGACTCCTCGAATGCAAAAGAATCGGCCTTCGTGCGCAAATGCTACGAACAGTTGTTCAGCACTCCGGACGAAAAGACGTACAAGGATTTATCCGAGTTCTTTGCTCTGGATGCGCAGGAGTCTAGTGGTCAGGATAAAGAGAGCACCGATCGCAAATACCGCCGACCTGTCCGTCGTACATTCTATCAGATCTGCACAAAGGCAGGATTGCGGCCGGTTTCACTGGCTTTTACGATGAATGCGTCTGTGCTTGGTGGCATCGTGGCTGGTGTGGACCACGAAGATTCCAACCGCGATGTCCCGACTCCCGAAGAAAGTCCTGGAGTTCTGGCTCAGAAGTATACGACGAAGGAATTCCCAACTGTGGATGATGTTATGAAGGGTGCTCGCCACATTGCCGCCAGTAAGGTTGCAGCGGAACCTAACGTCCGCAAGTGCATTCGTGAGCTGTACCGCCAGAATGCTGTTTTGAGCACGGAGGCAACCGCCAAGGGCCGTGAAGAGATTGACGAATTCCACTATTGCCACGGCCTGCAGTACATCGAGAAGATGCCGGTTTTGGACGTTTTTGAAGCCGGAGATCTGTGGCTAAAGATTGCTCGAGCCGAAAAGGAAGGTATGCTGAAAATTACCATCATTAATGAGAAGGCCCAAGACCTAATGGACCCGCTGGAGCCAATCTATCTGTCGCAAGGCAATCACTCAGACGAGGAGTGGCAAAGTCAGCGTCACCTTGTTCTTCAGGAGGCAATTAACAGTTTTATGGTCTTGTCGTTCGAAAACGAGCTCAAGCGTGATTTGACAGTGGCGTCTCGCGATGTGGTCGTGAAAATGTGCGGAAATGCTCTGCGGGAACGGTTGTCCGTCCGTCCGTACGAGCCGGCTGACGGCGTGGATCCGTTTATTGTTTCAATCTGGGTTGAAAACAGCATGGATTCCATTGCGCATATCGTGGCACTCGACGTGAACGGAGAAATGGTCGACAAAACGGAGGGATACTGCAAGCGAGATCTGAACAATATCCAAAAACTGTCAGCCACGTTGCTGAAGTTCCTTACGGAACACTCACAAACCCATGTCGTGGTCATTAACGTTTCTGCCGGTATGAAGTGCATGGATATGGGTGGAGTGGTCGATGAAGTTCGGCGCTTGTTGGGTCGAGATGATGCTTCTCGTTTTGGAAACAGAGATGGTCACGACTTTCTTGACATTGTTTTTCTGAAAGATGATGTCCCGAACATGTTCAGCCGTTCTAAGCGCGCGGATCAGGAATTCCCTGAGGAATCTGAATATGTGCGTGCTGCAATCGGTCTTGGACGCTACTTGAGGAATCCAGCATCTGAGTTGTGTGCGATGTGGGGAAATGTTGCATTGAATGAACCAAGCCGCGGCCGTGAACTGTTGTTCTTGAATGTTCACATGATGCAGCACTCCCTTGTGAAAGATCTTCTTCTGAAGGAATACGACCGTGTTTTCGTTCAGGTGATTAACAAATACGGTGTTGACATCAATTTACTGGCCAACCACAAGCACACATCGTACCAACTGCAGTTCATTTGCGGTTTGGGCCCTGCGAAGGCGGCGTCGGTACTGGATAAAGTTCGTGCAAAGAACTATGTCGAACGACGTCAAGAACTTCTATCCAAGGGTTTCGTTGGTAAGATTGTATACCGCAACTGTGCCGGATTTATTCGCATCCGTGAGCGTGATGCGTTGCGTGAAGCCCCGTTGAACCCGCTAGATGACACCCGCATCCACCCCGAAAGCTATTATATGGCGGTGAAAATCTGTGGCGACGCTAACAACAACTCGACGATTGACATGTACGACCCGAATCACTATTCATACGCAGTGGAAGACACGATGTACCAGTCAGCTTCTGCGATTCGTAGCCGAAATGCCCCGCCAAACACTCGGCTTGGCGACGCAGAGATTCAAGACGTACTGTCCGAGCTCGATTTGTCTGCGTACGCTGGCCGTCTAGAGCTTCAGAAGAAGGGCCCGAAACTTTTGACGCTCGAGTACATCAAGCGCGAATTGCGATACCCCTACTTTGACAAGCGTGCGAAGTACCAGGTACCGAAGGACGAAGACCTTTTCTTCTTGCTGAACGGTGAAACGCGGGAGACGCTGCGTATCGGCATGATCGTTCCCGCCACGCTGCTGCATATGTCAGGTGACGAGTTCGTTCGAGTCCGTTTGCAGAGCGGTATGCGCTCAAGTCTGCACCGCGAGCGACTGCCAGACTATCTCTCGGATGTACGCCCTCAGACTTTCCCTAAGGGTATCACGGTGAATGCCAAAATTCTTGCGATCCAGGCGGATCGTGAAGGTCGCTACGAGCTGCAGCTTGGCTGCAATCGCCGCTCGCTTATCGATATGTCGATGTGTTTCCATCCGGAGCGATTCCCGCGATACACGAACTCCAAGTTGGTTGAGAGCGACAGTATGGAGCGCGTAGACCGTCTCGTGAACGAACCCCCTGTCGAGGAAGACAAGGCGACTGCGTTTACACAGGCCACCCGCGCTCAAGGCAGTCATCCGTCGAGGCGTAAGAAGCGACAGATCGCGCACCCCGTGTTCCGCAATATCAACTGCCAAACAGCGATGCAGTATCTGCGAGAACAACCCGTTGGAGAAGTCGTTATTCGTCCCAGTACTTTGGGCACCGATCACCTCACACTGACGTGGAAAATGCTGGAGGGTGTGTACCGTCACTTTGATATTCAAGAAAAAGACAAACCGTCGGAAGCCCGCATTGGTCAGACGTTGATTATCAAGGAAGAGAAGTACGAGAACATCGATGAGCTGATTGCTCGCTTTGTGGACCCCATGAACAGTTTAGTGGACGATGTGGTTCGCTACAAGTACTACAAGAACGGACCGAAGGAAAGTGTCGAGGAGGATTTGATCAAGCAAAAGAAGGAGCACTCGTCACGCATTCCGTACGCGTTGCACGTGTATAGCAAGTTCCCGGGCTGCTTCTCAATCACGTATATTGCGCGTGAAACGCCCCGCAGTTGCCACATGGAGGTCAAGTCGGGAGGCTTCCGATTCTTCGGGCGCATCGAGTCGTCTATCTTGCCGACACTGTCGCAGGCGTTGCAGTTTTTCAAGATGAAGGCGCTTGTGGCTCCGGCGTCAAGTTCTTCCCGCACGGCTTCATACCACAGCAATGATAGGAGCAGCGGGCCGTTCGCTCAACGCTCTAGTGCGCCGAACTCAGGCAGCGGTGGCCGTCCTCGCCAGAGTTCGCGCTGGGATGATCGCCGCGGTGGCGATGCAGGTGGTCGTCGTTGGTAAACGGTAGGAAGCGAAAGTTCTTTCAAGATGACGCACGTTAGTTTCCAAAGATGGGGGCGACCCAACATCGCTTCGCAAGCAGACAGCTTGAAGCCAAGCAATCCGAGCATACCCAGAAAATAAAATAAAAAGTGTATAGCGGCATCATACCTCGTGAATTGTTGCAAAAGTCGCATGAGTCTCCTCCTGACGATCCGGATACGAGTTCTGCTGTAGACAGGTTGTCTGCGACAACGGAGGACAACACCTGCAGATCGACAATCTGGTTTCCGAACAGCAAAAAAACTGTGTCCTCATCGTGAAATTAATCCCGGCTGGGATTGCGGATGGAGCGCACACGAGGGTGTCCCTGGCTGGCTTTCCATGTTGGTTGGGCTCCCTTGATTGAAGAAGACGTACGTGACGCTACACTGCAGTGACTGCACTGTACTGCGGCGGCAAGGAAAGTGCCATTGCTGAATTTGCTCAAGACAAGCTCAAGCACAAACGACGACTCGCATCGAGATGAAGTTCGCCACTGGTCTCCTCGTCGCGGCCATCGCCGTCGCCTCCGTCAATGCTGACACCGTCGGCAAGAAGTTTTGCCCCGACGCGTGCCTCGATGTATATGATCCGGTCACCGACGAGAATGGCGTGACGTATCCGAACGAATGCTCCATGCAGGCGGCCAAGTGCAAGGGCGAGAAGAAGGATGAGGATCCGTTGGAGGAGTACAAGAGGATCTACGGCAAGTCGTTCGGTGCCTCGCGTGACGTTGACGACAGCAACACGGACGACTCTGCTAGCGACGAGTCTGCCAGTGAGGAGAGCGACTCCACTGACGGAAGCGCCCCCACTTCGTACTGCCCCAACATCTCGTGCCTCGACGTGTACAAGCCTGTGACTGACGAGAACGGTGTGACATACTCGAACGAGTGCGCCATGAGGGTTGCCAAGTGCAAGGGCCCCAGGGAAAATGTCTTGGACGAGTACAAGCGCCTCTATGGCAGATCGTTTGGTGATACTGGAGACGAGGCCGAGAGCGAGGACAAGGATACTGCCACCAAGTCGGAGAAGAGCTCCAAGGACCACAACAGCAAGGCCAAGAAGTCCTCCAAGACGTCGCACGAGAACGGAAGCAGTATCGGCCAACTGTATAATGACAACTCCGACGACGGCGTCATTGGCGGCGAGAAGTCGAAGCCCAGCAAGAAGTGCGCGGATGCCTGCCCTGACGTCGTGATGCCTGTCTGTGGCTCGGACGGCATCAAGTACTCGAACCCGTGCGAGCTGAAGGTCGCTGCGTGCAAGTACCCGGAGCTCAACATCGTGGAGGATGAATCTGCGTGTTCTAAGGTGACCACCCAGGGCGACATGATTTTGAGGGAGTCGAGCAAGTCGGTGAAGTTGGATTAGAAAGCAGGTATGGTTATCGTTCACTTTGTTCATCGCGGTGCCTAGAGTATAGCACTGCCTAAACGTCCACAGTGGATACCCCACTTGCTCTGAGTTATACACATGAATGAATGAATTGGATCGTTCAACGATCGCACTGATGTGATCCACCGTCTATTTGAAAAGTATCGTTGTCACGATTGCTGCCCAGTCACCAACAGCATTCCTACTGCTTTGAAAGCCGATGATTTTTAGTGGCCTGCATTGCCAAGACGCACGTACTTGACGCATAAAGTATTATACACCGTCGGTCTACTATCCGTGGTCATTGCCAGTAGCAATACTGTAGTGGCAATTCGCCGCCCAATACCTTACTCGTTATAACGTCGCCACTCAGCATCTTCGACTCGTTTTGCACCAAAATTTGTTTTGAGTCGTATTTGATGTTTCATGAGAATGGCGCTATGTACTCCAAAATGCAGGCCGCGAACTGCACACCAGATGTTGGTCCCCTAAACTTGCAACCGCTACCCTTGAGTAGCAACCTCAAGCTAAATCAAAACAATTATTATAATTTTGCGCTTAGTTTTTCTCCAACTATGGCATCTCAGGGCGGGGGCATGACCAACGCCGACTTCGCGCGGATGTTTCGGAAGGAGGCGCGCCAGGAGGCCGACGAGCATGACGCAGTCACGCAGCAAGATGCTTCAACTCTTGGCGCGACCGACCGCGAGGTGAATCCGATGCAGGCGGCGGCCAGGAGACGGCGCCAAGAAATGGACCCGGAGGCCGCCGCTGACGAAGTTTCTCGCGGCTTCGGTCTCGGTTTTGGGTCAAGTCAGGAATTTGAGTCGAGATCAGGGTCTGGTCTGGGGTTTCGACCCAGTTCTGGGTCTGGAATGGGTCTTGGAGCCCACGAGAAGAAGGATGCAGCAGCCTCGGGGGCCGACAGACCCGCCAAGAGCAAGACGTTCGGCTGGGAGACGCACACGACGGGCTTCGGCACCAAAATGCTGGCCAAAATGGGCTTCAAGGGCCGCCTGGGCAAGAAGGAGGACGGCGTGTCGGCCACTATTGCGGTCAAGAAGCGTCCTGCGCAGATGGGCATCGGCTTCGGGGACTTCGTGGAGGCCAGCAACCTCAAGCAGAACAGGAAGCTGCAGAAGGAGCTCAAGGGAGAAGCTGTGGGGGACGAAGAGGGGGCGGACGCTGCTCCGGGTGCTGTGGAGGACGACACCTTGTGGAGGAAGAGGAATGTGGTGGCTGGACGCAGGAAACACAAACGAGCAGCTGAGCTGACGCAGGAGGCTCAGGAGATGAAGAAGCAGAAGAGAAGTGACGTCGTGCTGGACATGCGCGGACCCTCTGTCCGTGTGCTGTCGGATGTGACAGCGGCATATGACGTCGATCCACAGCGTGTGAAAGCTGCGAGGCCGAAGTTAGGCGACGAGCTGATTTACAATGTGCGGATGGTGGTGAATCTGGCGCAAGGCAAGATTTACGACTTGACTCAAAAGATTGACGCGAACACGGAGAGCGTTACTGCGATGAAGAAAGAGGCCAAGATGATCAAGGCGCAACTGAACGTGGATGATGTTCGCCTGCAACACATGCAAGCTATGGTGGAGCAAATGAAGGCGCTGGATAAGCTGCGTGAACAAGCTCTGGAGGTGCAGTCTGTAGAGCCTATCTTGTCACACTTGCGCGCTGTTCGAGAGAGCTTTCCGCTGGAATTTGACGCACACAAATTGCAGCAGCTGGTGCCGTCGATATGCATGCCTCCGCTTCGAGCCTTGCTAATGGAATCTGATCTGCTCGAGCAAAAGTCGATTGACGCGGTTGTCCAACAATTGCGATTGATTCAGTCATTTTTGACGGAGCTCCCAAGCAAAAGGGCCGCAAAGGATGCAAGTGCATCAGCTAGCGTACTCCCTGTCATCCGTGAAAAGACCTTGGCTGAGGGCGATGACCTGTACAACTTCGTATTGGAGGAGACGTTGTGGCCTGCAATGGTGCAGTGCGTTAATGTTGATTGGCAGGCCAAATCCAATCCGTCCGAATGCGTTGATGCATTCCTGAAACTCAGACCACATCTTTCCAGTGAATTTGAAGAGGCTTTCTTGAACCAGTTGGTACTTTCTCGACTGAAAAAAGAATGTCATGGATGGGATCCCCGCTCCGATACGATACCAATCCACGAGTGGCTTCTTCCTTGGCTGCCCTACCTTGGGTCTGCGATGAGGTCTCTTTACCCTGACATCCGATTGGCCTTGGCAAGCGCATTGAATCAATGGCATCCGTCGGACCTGTCGGTATTTGCCGTTTTATCTCCGTGGAGAGAGCTTTGGGGCGAACGCGAATACGGCAAGTTCACCCATCGGCACATCGTGCGAAAGTTGATCCGGTGTTTGCACCGTGAGTTCGAGATCAACCCTGAAAACCAGTCTCTGGAAGCTCTGACATGGGTGCTGGCGTGGAAAGACCATGTTCCTGACCGCCAATTTATCGCTCTTTTGGAGGGAGAGTTCTTCCCCAAGTGGCTCAAGGTGTTGCGCGAATGGGTAAGCGGCTCGCCAAATTTGATCGAGCTAGAGAAATGGTACTGCGGGTGGAAGCATCTCTTTGAGAAGAACTCGCTAGCGACAAACGAGCGATTGCTGGTACATTTTCATGGAGCTCTCACACTTCTGCTTGTGGCGACGGAGTCGGTTGCTGTGCCCCATGATAGCAGCCCCCCAGTTCCCGAGTTAAACGGCAGCGCAGCCACGAATTATCAGGATGCGCTGGCCCTTGCACGAGTCGAGGAGGTGAAGGAGTCTCCAATCCGAGAGGCTAAAGCGTCGCCTCGGAGCGTATCTCGCTCCGTTAGCTTGAAGGACGTCATTGAAAACCTGGCAATCAGTCACAACTTGACTTTCATGCCGAAGGGATTCCACGATGGACAGCAAGTGTACGTGTTTGGCAAGCACCAAATTATCATAGAGCAGGGTGTGGTGTTCATGGAGGAGTCTAAGGGCGTGTTCAAGCCCGTAGACCTTGAAGAACTCTTGTAGACGAAAACAAAACGTGAAGATTCGCACATCAATAGACAAGTCGAAATACTGCCGATTTCTGCCTACCGGTATAGCCTTTCGCAAGGACGTTGCAAGGTGAAGTTGAACAACGCGAGAGGGACTGGTTACAGCGATCAAACAGAGCAAAGCAGGAACCGTATGAACCAAGACATTGGTGGGAAAAGGGAGAGGTGGCCGAACAAGTCGGCTGCGTCATGCAGCCGAACCTGCTCTTCCGCCCCCGCAATGGTATTCTATGAATCTGGAAACTGGATTTCCTACTCACTCAAACGAGCGCTGGGTAAAGTATGTGCATCGCCCGTCCTCCCAGTCGGGGAGAACAGGTATACACGAGTCCACTCCAACATTCGGCAAGCCCTTGCGATGCTAACGAGCACACTTGCACCCGCTGCCGCAAGCCAGCTAGCTGAACACTCCCGATAAATAAATGTCAGCATGCCACACAAAGCACTCCAACATGCAGGAAAACCACCGCGCACGACACACTGCACGTCATCCGATCAGCAACTGCGAATTACTGGGGCCCATTCGCGATTGTGTTTACAGAAGGCAAACAGCAAAAGCGGTTGGGACGACAGTAACTCGAGGCCGATTACAGCAGTCGCCTGCAGGTTCATCGAACACTTGGTTTCACGCACTTCAATCATCCGCCCACTCAGCTTCGTGTTTGCAGAAGGCAACCATCAAAGCCAAGCAGGGGCAAAACCAAAGCTGAAGTCGATCAAGCTTAGTTCGCCTGCAGATCCATGATCACCTTCTGCGTCCACGCAGCAAGCTGCTGCGCCTGCGGGTTCTGTGCGTTGTTAGCGCACTCGCTCACAAGTTGAACAACAAACTGTTGGTGGAATAGCGATTCCACCGGCTTGCCTATCGCCTGGCCCATGTCACTTAATTTCACAAGCACACACAGCACACAACAGATTAATACATCACACATCCTAATGACGAAGCAGAACAAAGAAGCATAGATTTTCACGCACCCAATCAAGCCCACCGCACCAGTCGTCACCGCGTCCGATCGCGTCGCAAGGTCATTCGCCAAGGTAGCAAGGAATGCTCCAATCTGCGGCGCACACTCCATTAGCATGGGGGCCTTGTTGGCAGCGCCGAGCCCCTGAACAATGCCCGTCAGCGCCTCCAGCACGCTCTCACGCAGCTGGTTCATGTACTCCACCACTTCTTCGTCGTCAGTCGCAATAGATCCGCACGCGCCCGCAGCCTGCAGAATCATCTGGAGCGAAGACGCGGCGTAACGCTCGTACTCACCCTCGATGGCAAGAGCAATATCGCCGAAGCAGGAAAGAACCGGCGGCTTCACCGAACGGTTCAGCATGGGGTTCTTCAGAATATCGATTAGAGCAGCGACGATATCGTCGCACAGCGGCAGGATCTTGCCTTCCAGGGAACGGCAAAGGTCACCCACCACGCCCACAGCAACGCTGCAAACCATGTACTCCTCGCTGTTCTTCAGGCCCATCAGCACCACCGGGCCGAAGTACTGCATGTAGACCTCAAACTTGGGACCAACAACGTTAGCCAGAGCACCCGCAGCCATGAAGGCCTCCTCGGCAGCCGCAGCATTGCGGGTGGAGAACACCTGCAGCAGAGCCTGCATGATGCGGTCAGCCAATGGCTCAATGTCGGTGTTCAGCTTCTGGATAGCAGCAATCAGCACACCGCACAGCAACGCCTGCAGACCAGCCTGATCGTCGTGGAGGCTGTCCGGGTTCTCAATCAGGATCTTGATGCTCTGCTCCAGGCGCTCCAGCACCACAGGGAGGCGCAGCATGATGTGTTCATTCACCTCATCGGCGCCAGCCTGCACCAGCACGTTGAGAGCCTCGTACGCCGAGCCGCGCAGGTTGCTCTCCGTAGCGTTCGGGCGGCTGCTAGTCTCCAAGAGCTTGTCGAAAAGGGTGTTAAAGTACGGGGTCAGCATGTGCGCAGCCGCCTCCGACTCCTCAAACGCCTTCACGATGTTATGAATGGCATAGCAAACGTTGTGAGACACACGCGGCTCCTGGTCCAGACCCTCGAGAAGCAGCTGCATCAGGCCGGGCAGCATCTCGCCGCTGATGCATCCGTAGTGCAGCTCGCAGATACGGCCAAGCGTCCAGGCCGTCGTGTCACGCACCAGGATGTTGTCGAACTTCATACATCCCATGAGGAAGCCAAGCGCCTGGCGCACAAGCGGGGCAATCTTGGCCGAGTCAGGGCCGTCCAGGATCGAGCCGAAGGCCATGATGGCAGCCTCCTTGGGACGCCACTCGTTGCTGTCGATGTTCTGCGTGATGAACGCCATGGTGAGATCGACACAGGCGTCGCCGACGACCTGGGCCACGAGCGCAAGGCACGTGGCGGCGGCCATCGACAGGTTCCACGAGTCCTCGTCCTGGTCGTCCTCCTGCTTCTTCAGTGTCTCCGTGAGCAGAGGGATGAGCGTGTTCAGCACAGTCTGCACGTAGTAGTTGCAGGGGATGAAGTCGGTGCGGCCCTCCAGCTCGGCGTAGTTCATCTCCTCGATCAGGTCGAGCTCGACGTCGCACATGGACGACCAGAACTCGAGCGACTGCAGACCTACCTCGTCCTGGTCGCTCGTGATGGCGTTGAACGTCAGCTTGCACAGCGTCTCCATGTACTCCGCGATGTACTCGTAGTACATCGTAGCAATGGCTGCAATGCACTCGTACGCCACGACGCGGGTGCGCAGGTCGGGCGACTGCGTGGCCTCGCAGATCTTCTGCATCAGGTGGTCGCGCTCCTGCTTGCGCTTGAAGTTCTCGCTGACAAACTCCAGACTGTTGCGCAGGGCCGTGACGGCCGCGAGGCGGATGGCCGACGGGCGGTCG
>JAHQIV010001075.1:0-13957 GCA_030463285.1 Phytophthora europaea
AGTGTGAATCAAATAAACAGGTTAGACCTAATTTGGTCCTCCAAAATGTGACTCGTATACCTTGTATACATATAAACAGCGGTAATACAAAAACTAAGTAAAATATTTGGTAGCAACAAAGCTTGCATCAAATAAATGGCAAGGCTCAAATAGGAGGATCATATAAACAGGTTTGACTGTATTGGCATTTTCAGATCGAATGAGCAGCAGCTCGACGGCAGTTGGGCACGGCGCCGCACCACCTGCAACCGAGTCTGCGCGCGAGGTCAGCGGCTGGCGTTTCTCCTGCCACAAGGCCTCAGCAATGAGCTCAGTGCAGCGCAACAAATTGGCGTCAGAGCTGCGTCTCCGACCCGCGATTCCCCTGCCAGAGGTCGTGTTTGCCGAAAGCACGCTCGACATCGAGCACCCAGACAGTGGGTTGGCGCTCCATTTCGATGCCAAGGAGGCCCTTCACGGATGGATGCGGGACCACATTGGGGTTGCGTAAGTTGGTGTCCTTGTAGTAACGCAATGTGCTGCGGTTAGCGGCTCACTAACCCTTCACTGTACTACATGTAGTGATCGGTGGGAGCCATCGTCATTTGATTTCACGTACAGGTGGGGATTTCAATGTGTAGGAATGGAAATCGGTACGCTGGGAACGTTATACTAAGGTTTTGGCTGCTGAGTAGCACGAGCTACAGCGGATCTGTATACCATAAGGTTGTTCGTAGGGGGCGCAGTAGTAGTGGTGTTGCTCATGCCAACGTGGCTTTTGCTTCGCAGAGACATTCGCTAAGGATTACTCCTACATCGGAGACGTTGCCTCTTGACAAGCTGAAACAGCAAGTGGTCATTCTTTTCTACGAGCGCGTTCTCCTGTTCGAAGATGACATCCGCGACCTTGGTGAAATCTACGTCGAAGTTCGAGTGGTACGTGTTGATGCCACGACACGCAAGAAAGCAAGCCGGGTCTAACAGGAAATTGGGTTGTGCCCAAAGCGGGTGATGGAGTTCGGATTTTTACTATTGTGCAGGTACTATTGCCGCATCGATGAAAAGGTAAACTTACCTAACCAATTCAGTGACGTGGGTTCAAGTCTTTCACGGTGCCATTTTTGCGCGGTGATAGACCGTGAAGTTGCAGGACACCCGATATTACCACGAGTTTGGCGACGATTTCGTCTGGAGGGACCATGAGCTCCGAGAATCAACCACAGCGGAATTAAAGCAGGTAACATGCTCGTCCAATGCCCGTGATAAGTTTTAAAAATCTGACGTGTGGAGTTTCTGTGCCCAGATCTTGAGTGCGAGGCACCCAGAGCAGCAGACCGCGCCATTCGATCTGTCGGGAGATGTCGTGCACGGCTTGTTGCGGCCGACCTCGACAATGACGGAGAAAATTCACTTTGTCCAGTCGAGCTGAGGGAATCTCGCACCTCCTGGAACTGGTATCTGTCCGAACCACAGCCCATGGTCAACCATTCTTCATCGGCCATAGAGAAAGAAAACGTGCTGTGCTCGTTGATGCCGCACCGGAAAAGCGGAGCAATTGATAACTCTGGCATAGCCCTATAGACGACGCAATCAGTGTGGAGACCAGCCAATAAAACGGCGCGGAGCAAAATCGTCGGGCTTTGTGAGTTTTACGCAGTGAACAAATGCCAACGCGCACGTGCACTCCCGAACTTACCACTCACTGCACAAGGTGCACTTCTTGACCCGATCAGCAGATCACTAGACTCGTCCACACATGAGGTCCGACAACGAAGACGCCTACCACCACCCAGTAGTCGCCGTCTCCCATGGACCCGGCCCGCTGTGGTTGCTCAAGCACGGCGAGGAAAAGCCGGCTAGAAATGTTGCGTCCATCTTCAAGAAGCTGTACCCCGGTGGAGTCCACAAACCGACGCGAATTCTGCTTGTGTCTGCGCACTGGGAGACCTTTGAAATCTCAAAGTCGTCCGCACCAGGAATGCTGTTCCCCGCGGAGGCTTACAAGGTTGTATACCCCGCCAAGGGGGACGCAGACTTCGCAAATGAGGTGGCCACACTGCTGACGAGGAGCAAGATCAAGGCAACGCAGGTGCTGCGCGCATTCGATCACGGGGCCTTTGTGCCGATGACCCTCATCCGTCGCCACGCTGATATTCCGGTGGTGACGCTGTCGATAAACTGGAAGCTGAACACGCGCGCGCACTTCGAGCTGGGCCGGGCGTTGGTCCCACTGAGAGATCAAGACACGCTGATCGTCTGCTCTGGGCAGGCAACGCATGGTCTGCGCGGAGAAGGAGACGCTATCCCGCAGTCCGGGTATGCGCAACGACGAGAAAAGCTGCTGGCGTGGGAGTCGGCTCCCGGCGCGCTGGAGTCGCACCCAAGGGCCGACCACTTCATGCCGTTTTTGGTCGCAGCGGGCGCCGGCATGGAGAAGAAGACCCCGGGGGCGACCAAACTGGATGGGGGATGGGGGGTCGAGAACCACCTCTCGTACGCGTCCTACGCGTTTGGCGCACCGCCAGCGACGGACAAGGCGCAGGGATAGTTAATTCGAATGTAGCTGAGAACTATATCAACCGATTAACTCCAGAAAGACATACTAGTAGCTATTGATTGTGAAATAAGCGATCGCAAGACTTGAGTTCCCCCGCTGAAAGCGATTAAATCAGGTGCGAGCAACCCAGTTCCAGCGAAACCAAGGAACGCCATTGGGGTTCCCAAAGGGCAGCACTACAAAGAGAAGATCGACCGGTAGCGCATGGTGGTGTCTCGAGCCGTGGTGTTGCTGTGCGTGACGGCGGCGGCTGTGCTGTCTGCGGTGCCGGACGCTAGGGTCGGCGCAGAGCTTGTGCCTCGACAGCTGGAGCAGGAGGCGCTGAAGGTGCACGTCAAGGTGCACCAGAACGAGGCGGTGTCGCAGCCGCAACCTGAGAACCGCCCTTCTGCCAAGAAGCATCACTCGCACCACAAGAAGGAGGAGGCCAAAGAGGCCGCGGCTAACAGCGAGACCGTGCGCAACTATGACCACGGCACGGTCCGCATCGAGTCGAATGGTACCCCGCGCGTGAAGAAGTCGGCGAAGGGTCACCACCAGAAGGATGCCAATGACCAAGCGCCGACGGACGAAACCACCCTCCAGTACAACCACGGGAGCGTCAGGATTTCCGGCAAGAAGGCGAGCGTAACGACTGGCGGCGAGACGAAGCGTACGAAGCGTACGAAGGACAAGGCCAAGAAAGCAGCTGCGCCGAACGAGAAGGAAGTCACCAGCACGGCCAACGACGTCAACGAGCTCGTGACGAAGCTCAGCAGCACGGACTCTTCCGACAAAAAGACGTTCATCGACGCGTACGGCCCTGTGATTGTAATCTGCGGCATCATCGGTGGTTTGGCAGCCATCATTGGCGTCGCTGGCTTTGTCATGGGCGAACCCAAATCGAACGATGACACCGACACGAACTCGGCTCCTCTTGACAACACTGACCTGGACGTTGATGTTGAAGCCAATATCACGTCGGCCGGTATTCAAGACGCTACCGACGACAGCAAAGACTCTCTGGATGACTCGGAAGCCGAGGAAGAGGAAGGCACTTTCGCCAACGGGGCGCCGCACGTGTCCGTGTAGACGGAGTCACGCCCCCATTTGCGCAGGTATGCATGTGTCTCTCAGTAGCAATGAGTATTGGCCTGCGTTTTCATTTATGATATACTCTGTGGTCTGCCTTGCAGACCAGTCTTGTCATTGGAATAAGTGGTCTTCTCTTTTTGTCGGTCGTCTGCAGCAGCATCGCAAGGGGCCCGTTGATGCTGTGTTCAAGCGAAGGCAGCGCGAAGCACGGTTTGTAGCGTAACGTTGGCGAGCCAACAATAGAGCAACGCACCACTGGTACCGTACCAGTGGTACGGCAGCTACAAATATGTATGCCAACGTGCGTTGCTCCTCCACGCTTCCTTCTTAGTGTATACAGCTACACTCGCAGCCTGGGACCCAGACCGCCAGTTGAGCAGCTTCAAGCAGTCCGATACAAAAATAGAGATCAAGCCTTTTGGTTGAAAACCTCCCACACCTAGTACTATCTTTGTCAGGGCCTGACTCCAACAACTGAACGTCAGTTTGTAGTGTCGGCACTTCCTCGCTCTCTTCCGCTTGGCCACCTCCGCCCGTGCGTCCATCAATTCACCCGTCGACCCGCAAGTCTCTGGTATTTATAATTGGTTGCAGCAGCTATGACGTCTCACCTGTGGGTCATCGGTGTGTCGCTGTCGCTCACCGCCACGCTCTTCGGCACGCTGGGCAAGGTGCTGCTCAAGCTGGCGCACACGTCGTCGCAAGCGCTATCGGTCAAGGCAGCGGCGACCGTGTGCGTGTTTCTGCTGAACCCGGTGTTCGATGCCATGAGCTACGCGTATGCAGCACAGGTAAGGACAAGGAACTTCCATTGCGGTGACCCACGCGTCCACGTGGCATGCTAACAGACCCCTGTGTTGTTGTGCAATTGCAATCGCCAGTCCATATTGGCGCCCATGGCCGGCTTCAGCGTGGTGTGGAACATCATGCTGTCACCCTATCTGCTTAATGAGAAAGTGTCTACGCACGATGTGAGAGGCTCGGCGGTCATTCTGCTAGGCTGCATGCTCGTGGGCATCTCGGGTAGTCACGACACACCGACACATCACAGTGCCGAACTCTTTGCTCTGTTCCAGAGCAACATCTTTATCGAGTATGCCATTTTTGCTGTATGCACAGCGGTAGTGGTGAGTTTGTGGGGTCGGTGGACGCAGTCCTCTTTTTAGTTTTCAATTGGCTGACGCGGTTTTATTGTCATGCAACGACAGTTGGTGTGGATGATCTGCAGCTATGATAAGAAGAGCGGATGGAGGAGGTTTGCATTTGGCGCTCTCTCTGGGCTCATCGGCGGCAACCTCTTTTTCCTGAAGGTGCGTAGAATGCTTACTCGATGCTGGAATCGTTACTTACTATAGTGGTGCCCTCTTAATGAACTTTTCAGGCCTCTGTTGAGTTGCTTGCGGAAGGTGGAGCCGTCTGGACGAACCCGGAGACATACGCCATTATCGTGAGTGCGTTATCGACGGCAGGAGGCGGCATTTATGTTCTGGATCTCGGTCTGCGCGAGTACGATGCGCTTTACCTTGTGGCGATTTACCAGGCCTTCCTCATCTTGATCGGCTCCGTGTCCGGAGTCATCTTTTTCCACGAGATTTCAGGCATGAACGCATTGTGGCAATTGGTTGTCTACCCATTGAGCATCATCACAACGGTGGGGGGAATCATTGTCTTGTCGGAAAAGCACACGGAGCACTGTGACCCCGCCTTCAACGGCGCGATCAACGGGGCAAAGCAAGGTGAAATCTCGCCGCTCATTATCTCGCAGAACGGAGTCAAGAACGGTTTCAAGCACGGCTCCATCGAGGTTGTTTAATCGCGCTTCAGATATCGCACCGAGCTTCAGCTGCAGCTCATTTAGGCAAGAAATAGCACCATCAACAAATACTCGTACAGAACCATAGACGTCTGGCTTTCAGTGATTGACACGAAAGCCAGCAAATGCATTTGTCACGCACGGTCTCCGATACTAAAAAGAGGACCCGTTACTGTCTACGTCTAGCTACGTACTACATCTAGTTGCAGCAGGTGGCCTTGGCGTCCGGGTCAGGGAAGTACATGCCAGCGGCCTTGAGCTTGCGGTTAATGAAGAACATGGCACCGGCGATGACGGCCACGAGCGTCGTGACGAAGCCAAGGATGGTCTGCAGCGTCTGCTGGTGCTCCTCCTCCTTCTTCAGGGCCGCAGCAGCTTCACGCTGGGCACGCGACAGCTTCTTGCTCTTGCGGCTGCGACGCTTGGGCTTCTTGGCAGTCTTGTCGGTCTTCTTCTCCTCCGTCTCGCCCTTCTCCTCCTTGTCCAGACGCTCCAGGTAGCGCTGGATGCGACGCGCCACCTCGGCGCGGCAGCGGTCGGACACCTTGGTGGGGTCGGTCGGGTTCTCCTGCACCTGCTTGAGGCACTTGGCTGACATCTTGGAGAAGACCTTCTCGATGGCCTCAGGCGTCAGACGCGGGTCGATCTCCTGCACCGGCAAGGCGTCGGCCTCGTCCAGCGTCGCCTCCGTCTCTGGCTGAGCCTCCAGCGTCTCCTCCTCGACGATCAGGTCGCTGTCCACATCGACCGCGACCTCCTGCGGCTCGGTGTCCGCCATGCCAACGGCAGCAAGCACCGCCAACGCCACCAGCAGCAGAGTCAGAATTCCGCGACGCATCTTGCGATAATTAACTTGAGTTGGCTGGCCTCGACGGAATGGCAAGCGTCGTTCGGACGGCAACTTGATGAATGACACGCGGCGAGATCGTTTCACGAAAGGGTCCGTCCGTTATGTGGACCACACACCAATACGCGCTAAAAACAGTGCGGCCAATTGGGTCCCGCATTTTCTAGCTTGATTTTCCATCGAGGGCGTGCAGAAGTCGACGTCCTCCTCCGCCGCGTGCATCGAGTGCTGAGCAGGATGACCACCATCTTCGACGGATACGATGAGGAGTACCGCACGCTGACCAGTGACGTCTCCAAGAAGATCAGCGAGATTGCGTCCTACGAGGACCAGAAAGGTGCGCGCGAACTGCTGTCTGATTCGACCGGCCAGGGGCAGTTTATGACGGCGATCTGGTGCTGCTTGCGCGACAGACAAGAAGAAGGCGAGCATTGTGCATGTGGGCGACCTGCTGACCCAAGCCACGCAACTGGTAGGGCGATTCGCTGCCGCTTCAGAAGGTGGAGGAGGGTCTGACTAAGCTTGCGACGTGGTTCATGGACTTTGTGCATTGTTCAGATCCAGCAGATGGAGCTGGAGGTGAGGAGTCTGGATGCGGCGACGCGCCGAGAGCTGTCGAAGAAGGTGGACCAGTACAAGAAGAGCCTGGCATCGCTGTCGGCTGACCACAAGAAAATCCGTGAAAAAGAGGAGCGAGAAGGACTTTTTGGAGATCGCGATGGCAATGCGGTACGCGGCGTCGCGCTATGAAACCTGCTGCTTGTGATCGAATCTTCGCTGATATTGTGGTTGTGCTTTGGTAGGCTTCGGCGGAGCACCGCAGCCGCATGGCAGCAGCTACCAACAAGTTCGTTTTTGTCGAGTGTTGACGATGCGTTAGGGAGCAGGAAGTAACCAGTGTGATCTCGTTTCTTGGTATGCAGAATGAAGGGAACGACGGACAAGCTGGCGGCTGCACGGAAAGAGATCGCCGACACGGAGGAAGTTGGTACGTGCTTTTAGATGTTGCTGCAGATTTGGCTATTGCGGGAATTCTGACATGCGACTACTATTTCGAATTGTAGCACTTGCGATTGGCGACGAGCTTAGCCGAAACCGCGAAAAGATCGAAGCTACACACGCTAAGGTGAAGGGAGTGAATGACATGGCTCGCCGCGGAGGTAACATCGTGGGTCGCATGTCAGCACGAGACAAGCGCCAAAAAATGGCCCTTTCGATTGCTGCGGGTTTCATCATCATTGCTATTCTGCTGCTGATTTACTTCGGCATCTTCAAAAAGAAGTAGAGTTGAATCCTTGCGGGTTGGACAGTAAGCCAGTTAATTGCATTACTTTTGTTTACACACATTGAGCTCTGCGAACTTGGTGATCTCCGGACGAGTGCCGAATACCACCATACTCTCCTACACAACTTCAGACCGCAAAACGCTCGTTAGCCTCCTGCTTAAAGGTGTGGCCTCCAGTGCTGGCGGCATCAGCTGGGCGCAGCGACCTTTCTTCCGGTGTCGCCTTGGCCGTCGGTGACTTTTTCCCTTGGACGTGGCCTCCTTTCGTGAGGTAGATTGGAGCGTACCCATTCTCGTGACGCCTGCGCTGGTGTAGAAACAAACCCAGACAAAACAAGGCTGTCACGGAAGCAGCTACAATGGCGGTAGGTGTCCGCGGTGCGGTGGCCTTGGAATCGGACTCGAGCGGTTCGCCCGGCGCGTCGAAAATGCCAATGGCGAGCTTGCTACCGTAGAACTGCCCACTGTTGTATTCCTCCACAATCTGCGCTCGCTCATCGTCTTCAAAAATATGAGGAACAAAACCACATTAAGTAGAGATGCCAGAACCCACCACAAAAGTGTGTTGAAAGCGATCTTACCTGAGAGAGCGTGGCGCTTGTAGCCTTCCAGTTTCCAAGAGGCACCAAATTCGTGCGTCAGCAGGATGCTGTAGAACTCCACCTTGGGCATATCAAATTGGCAGCTACGAATTTCACACATCAATCGTTTGTCCTCATCAGCTACAGCGACACAGCTATCCCCCACCTGTCCCCCTTCGCCGTCATTGAATCTGAGAGGCAGTCCGTGAGCGGCGCAAGCTGCACCAGCATGGCGACTTTGGTGCTATTCTCGGTCACCGTCTTGGACTCGCTGGCCGATATGATACTCACAGGCTTGTATCCTTCCGCCGCAGCGACGCCTAGCTTCTGGTTGAGTTTGCTTACGCCCAGCTGACACGTGCTGAAGAGCTCCATGCACGATGGCATCGTGAGCAGCGTAGCCATCTCCAGCCCCAGGCACTGGTTGAAGTCTGCGTGGACACCCGCAGCCCAGCATAGCACCACGAAGGTCACCGCCAACGACCTCATCATGCTCCAGCGGATCTTCTGCGGCGATTACCATGAAAGGTCGCCGTTTAGTACAACCTCTATTACAGCATATTGTTGATGTACAATACTCCACGTGAAAGGTTTTCTATTTGGTCCAGCAATTGAAAATGATGCCGCCGATGCGCAAGGACGGCGATGTGCTCGCTATGGGCATCGAGGGCAGCGCCAACAAGCTGGCTGTAGGCATCATCCGCTACCGCGCGGACGGCGAGACCGAGATCTTGTCGAACCCTCGCAAGACGTACATCACCCCGCCCGGCCAGGGCTTCCTGCCGCGGGAGACGGCCTGGCATCACCAGAACCACGTGGTGGGCATCGTCCGCGCGGCTCTGGCCGAAGCCAACGTCTCTCCGCAGCAACTGGACTGCATTTGCTACACCAAGGGCCCCGGAATGGGTGGGCCGCTGCGCTCGGCCGCTGTCTGCGCGCGTATGCTGTCGCTGCTGTGGAACAAGCCGCTGGTCGGCGTCAACCACTGCGTCGGACGTACGTTTGGCTGTAGTTCTAGCTGCAAGCCCTGAATATATCAGGGAACTATCCCCGCTAACTTGTCCTGTGTCGGTTCGTGCAGACATTGAGATGGGCCGCACGGTGACCAAGGCCGCCGACCCCGTTGTGCTTTACGTCAGCGGCGGCAACACCCAAGTGATCGCCTACTCAATGCAATGGTGCGGACTAGATAGAGGTAGAGCTGGGGTTAGATTTAGCTAATTGGTGGATATCTGTGCAATGTGCAGCTATCGCATTTTCGGCGAAACGATCGATATCGCTGTGGGAAACTGTCTGGATCGCTTTGCGCGAGTGTTGGAGCTATCAAACGACCCGAGTCCGGGGTACAACATCGAAGTGCTGGCGAGAGAGTACGTGATGCTTAAGCTGGATTGTTTCCCACCTCATTGCTAACTCGCGACGGCTGACATGCTTGCTATGACACAGAGGCAAGAAGTTCATTGAGCTGCCGTACATTGTGAAGGGGATGGATGTGTCCTTCTCGGGTATCTCGACTTTCATTGAAAAGGAGGCCAAGTATGTTGGGAAAATTGTTATTTACTGTGTTTGTGTTTAAGTGCATGTTGACGCCTGACCATGCTGTTCTTTTGGAATTCATTCAGCGACAAGATCAAGTCTGGGGAATGCACCAAGGCGGACTTGTGCTACTCTTTGCAGGAAACAATCTTTGCCATGCTGGTATATATAAGACTGCAGTATGGACTAAGAACATAGATGATCGGGTTGGAAGCTAATTTGTTTTTCTTCGTGTCCTACTTCAGGTGGAAATTACGGAGCGTGCGATGGCTCACTGTGGGCAGTCAGAGGTGCTTATCGTTGGTGGCGTCGGCTGTACGTTCGAGATTGATTTTATTATTTCCGTTCGTGTGCGTGAATCAATAACTCGGGAGCAACGACACTGACTTAATTTCTCTTGTGGCTACTTTGCAGGCAACCTACGTCTTCAGGAAATGATGGGTATTATGGCGAAGGAGCGCAATGGACGCGTCTGCGCTATGGACCAGCGCTATTGTATCGATAACGGCGCGATGATCGCCCAAGCTGGTGTCCTCCAATTCCAGTACGGTGAAACAACGTCCCTGGAGGAGGCTACTTGCACGCAAAGGTAAATTGTGGGTTTCAGTCGAAAAATATTATTGAAGGTGTTTGTACTAACTTACCCTTGCCATTAGATTCCGCACGGATGAGGTCCCAGTAATTTGGCGCTCGGACTAAGAGGATTGCTCGTGGACTCGGTCATACGGCGCAGGCTTGAAAATAAAATCTTGCCATTTGTGATCAATTTTGAAGAGTCGCGTGGGCCAAAAACGTTGGTGTGAAGTCAACATGAACAGGAATGGTAGGAAGCGATGGACGGAAAACAGGCAAAGCTAAAGAGGAGGTTGCGTACGTCGAGCGACACCAAGACCCAGCTAAACCCAGAACTCAAGCCGAGGCCCTGATCCGCACCATTTTACAGTACCAGGACGTCTACCCTGTTCTCCAGCGTGAAATCCAGTTCCTGCACCAGGAGCTTTCTGTCAAGATTGCCGCAGATGAAAACGACCAGGAAATGAAGCGTTGCATCGAGTCCTTTATAGTTACATGGGCTCTGGTGGGAACTGTGAACGCCATGCTTCCGAACTTGAACTCGTCAGCGTTTATCGTTTCTTGCTTCGAGCTTCTGCTTGCAATGCTGAATACCGCCGAAAGCGTCGTGGTCAGCGCCATTCATAAAACTGCTAAGAAATGTGGAGCCCGACAACCACGCAACTATATGCATATAAGTATATCACAGATAACTAACCTGAGTGGTAATGTTCTGCATACTATAGGTATTGTGCTTTTTCGACCTGTTGGTTCTTATTAACATCGGAGAGAGCTATCCTGCCCTGCAAGATGAGTGCGTGTTTGAAGCTCTCGAGTTGGTCACTCGAGAGTATCCAGAAACGTCGGGGGGTCAAGTCTATCGTATCGCGAGCACTGGAGAAAGTGTCGGCACTAGATTATCAACAACAACGCATTAAATCTGTCCAAGCAAAACCGACCCCGATTTCAAGGCAACTGTTGCAGGTACCAGACTCGGAGATGGCTTTTTACGACTTACTTGTGAGAGGGTGAAGTTCCGAATACTGTGGGAAGCTAGACCAGACACAGTTGAAAGCATCCGGATCAAGTTAGCACCGAGTGAAGATTATTTTCCGCCGAAAAGAAACCAGCCAGCGACCGCGTATTGAGCGCGTCTTCGCGAGTCAGCTTGATGTTTACGTTCAGCGCACACTTGCTATTGTGGCCAACAGGTTTAACAGTCCTCCGTCACCGTCAAAGAAGCTTCTCGCTCAATCTCTTTTGAAAGAAAACTTTGAAGGCAATCGCATGCTCCGGTTAAAGGTCCTGGGTGAAGATGTTCTAGTGAATACGATAAATACCTGAGAGAGGGTTTATTGGGATCGTGGACCGCGAGGTCACAAACTACATTTTCCATGACTGTTTTGGGCTAAAAAGAAACGCATAATCTAATTTTGCTTTTAAGAGCAGGTATCGATAGTTCTGAGCGCGCAGCCCTTCACCTTCGGAGATAGAGCCGCCACCTTCCCGGTCTTGCTCGGTGTGATCTTCGTGTAGCCAATTGATCGGGGAAATATGGACCGAGGTCGGCGAGCAGAACCATACAGCAATGCTACAATTTGGACACGGGAGATTGCCAGGAACTTAGCTGGCCACTTATCTCGAGTGTCGAAAGCTCATAGTTGTGTTGACACAAGATCTCCCAAATCAACACGCCTGCCGCAATTCCACCACTCATATGCGCAAAAGAGATGTCCAACAAGTCCAACGAAGACACGACAACATTTAGCGACGATTTCGCGACCCAGTGGTGAACAGGAAAATGAATTCAGGGGTCTTGGTGGAGGTAGCGCACGAGAAGAGACCGACGGAGCTGCACTACCAAAACATAGTGCAGAGATTAACCAGGAGGTCTCAGACCGTCGAGTTCAGATCCCAGCGGTCAAACCTCCAGCGAGACAGCACACGGGGAATGGGGCCACGGGTGATGTAACCACGTACGACACCCCGCTTATCCTACCTCATCAGCGAAATCGGCTCACTCATGACTACTACAAAAGACAAGAGCAGCAAAAAATATGGCAAGAGAACCAGGTGAGTTCCATCGCGGAAGAAACAACGTTGGATAGCTCTAACCCAACCATTAAACATGTTTTAGGCTCTCATAAAGCGCCTACAGAGTACAAAGGCGACCCTGAACTCCAAGGAATGGAAAAAAGACGGCAAATGGACCCAAGAATTCCTAAAAAATCAGGAGAAGCGTCGATCTGCACTCCAACAGGAACTAAGGAGAGCCCAGGTCTCACCGCAGGCTGCTCTGCGGTCCAAACCGCTAAAATCACTTCACCTGAAGACCATTCTTAATCATGCAGACTCTGATAAGTATCTGGAGTTAGATTCTTCCTCTACCAAACCCGATGCGGTGGGAGCCCTTAGTGCGCGAAATTCTACACGCCGGAGCTCTAAAGGACAAGTACAACTCGGTAGTCGAGGAAGTTCCGACGCAATTGTCCAGCAAACAAGTGCTGCGAACCATCGACGCATTATGGAACTACGGAAGCAAAAGCCGTCACCTCTTTGCCCAGTCCAGACTACTGAATCATCTGCATTGTTCAGTACACATGGCACAATAAGCCCGGCTGCAAGTGGCGAGCAGGTTGCATATATCTCGGATAATGAAATCGTCTCTGTACGGTTCACATTTTCGCGTGGTCGAAGTCGAGAAACTGACACGAGCTCAGGCGACGTCAAGGAAGAAGACCCACCGAGGCCATTGGATGTGGATGAAAACGAACGAGATATGATGAGTCTTTCGGGGGCCTTTTCTCCTGGGGTCGAGTTGGAGACGGCGCTGAATGCGGTGGCAGCGACGGACAAAAATTCTAATCCACCCGAAAGTGGACAACCACAAGAAGTCGCTGCTGATGTTGCCGATGAGGCCTCATCCAGTTCAAGCGTGTCTCACCGAAGTGAAGTAAATTTTTCCAACGATGCAGTGGAAAGCGTCGATGAGCATGGTGACGGCACCTCTGGAGTCGAAGGTGACGCCACGAAAGCTACATGTATAAGCACCGCGGATGAAGTGGAACTTGTTGACAATGGTGAAGCCAGTCGACCCGCACCTGAAAATGCAGTAGTTGCTTCAAATATTCAAGGTGAACCCGACGAAAAGTCTGCTGTGATGGAATCCGAACATGCTGAAGTCGTTCTTAGCCAAGAAAACGATAAAACAGAAAGCGAGCTAGAGGAGATCGGCATTCGGAATGAGGACAACAGGTCGCCGCCATTATCCGAAGAAGAGCAAGCACAAGCCGACGAAGAACAGGATGAAGCTTACGACGGCGACAATTTCGACGACGATGGTCTTCCATCTGCCCGAGCTACAGAATCTGATGAGCAGCCCCAAGTCAACGACAAGCACGAAGTTAGTGGATACGGAAGTGAGTTCGAGGAGGATCCAGGCGGCAACACTTTGAGCGTTGTTCACACCAACCCCACAGATAACCAAGACGAGGGCAACGACGAAGACGAGTACTCGCATGACGACTTTGTGGACTGACGCAAGTTGAAGTGCTCAGAATTTGTGTAAATAGTCCGGATGGACTATTTATTGGCACAAATTGCATTTTGTGTTTGCTAGGATGACGCCGTCCTCCACCCCGAGCAGCAGGCGCGCCTCGATCAGCTCCGTCACGTCTTCGGGGCGGCGACGCAAGGACCAGTCGCTGCTCGACGTGGCTGCGTCGCTGGGCCA
>JAHQIV010001076.1:0-13955 GCA_030463285.1 Phytophthora europaea
CTCGGCCACGCCCGCGTCCGCTCCCCGCTGGCGCGCCGGCCTTCACCTTTTCGCGCGGGGTGTCGTCGATCAGCAGCGTGTCCAGATTCAGCGAGTCCGGCAATATATAGTAGCGGATGTTGTTGCCACGGATGCTCAGCGAGTCCAAATTCACGGGGTTCTTGCCCTTCACAGTCATTTTGACCGCCTTCAGGTGTGTGTTCATGCTGATGTCCACACCTGCGGCGCAGCGAGCAGACAGACACAGCGTAAGAAATCAGTCTCAAAGCGCCGTCAACGCACATTGCTTGGCTCGAACTACAGCGCAGTCGCACCAGTAATCGTTCCGTGCACAATCGTTCCGTTCTTGAGCTCGATGGTGACCGTCTCATTGGACAACTTCATCAAAAACCTACGCATCGGAGAGCAAGGAATAGGCATGAGTGAGTTTAGCAGCAAGTAGGATAGGCTAGTTCACGGACGGATGGCACCAGGGCCTTCCTCTGGGCCGCGTAGTGGCGTCGCGCACACGCACCTGACGAGCTTCATGGTGACCTCGTGCCTAGCTGTTCGCCAACCGGATCTGGCAAAACTGAAGTGTGAGCACACCAACTAGGCAAAAACTGAACTACATATTCGTGTAATATTACAGTTACAGACAATCCTTTCCGTAGTGAAAACCTCCATTTATCACATCACATTTGGCAGGAATATTGGTGGGTGCTACCGAATTACCTATGTTATCACATACACTTAAGTGTATTGTGAAACCGACAAAGATGTCCAGTCCAGTTAAGCTGACAAGGTAGAATAGCATGAAGCTTCGGACACAACACTTTCAAATGGCAAAAATCACAATAACCCGTGACCAATCAGAATCCGCCGCATTACATTTTTGGCCAATCGATGTGCTACAAATGTCATGCTTAGCATGTTGGTCGAAACTCGGACAGTTCGGACATATTTTGTCCGATCATGTTAAAAACATTTGATATGACCATACTTAAAGTAGATCATCCCCATATTTCAAAAATACCGTGGTCTTTCGAACTATAATCGGTTTACACAGGGAAAACGATTGGTGTCTGGGCAGACGAGTCATCCCTGGCAGTCATACATCGGAGATGTCGACGAAGGCACTGATTCCTGGCAACTCCCAGCGAGCGCGCTTGACCGCGTTGAACACGTTCGAGCGGTTTGCGACATCTTAAGAGATGACGGTGCAGCAGGTATGCTCATTTGTGGAGGCAGATAAGAATGGCGATGCTTTGTATGCTGTGTTGGACAAGTTTTGCGATGCATTTAGCCTATCAGGAGACGTCCAAGGGCTCTCTCCTTTCGAAGATCCCCGTCATCAGCTACTTCGGTAACGTTAAAAACCACCTCCTGGAGCTGTTCCCTGTGCTGGAAAGCGTTACAGGGCGCCGTTTGCAAAAAGTGGCGTCTATCCTAGACAAACACTGCGCAAAACGAGGAACCGAAGTTACGCATCAAGCCCCCCCCCTTGCACGAAGAAGGACTTAGAATCCCTCCTGACGGCGATCTACAAGGACGTGACTACAGCAGACGATTACAAAGATGCCGGGCTCCTCAGTATGTTGTGGTATCTACTCGGTTGATCGTCCGACATCGCTTGTTTAGTGAAAAACCGAGATGCTGTGTATCCTGGTAAGTTTGTACACTATGCACTAGCATCTACATAATGGACTAACTCTTACTATGGCGCGAAATGATTAGGAGGTTGTAATACATCCACTTCAAGCGACTGAAATCTGTGTCATAACAAGGGACTTCTCTGTTCTATGACTTCGGCAACTTTGTGACGTGTCCTTTGCATGCTCTTGCAGTCGCAACGATTATGCAGACATCTCCTAGCCAATTCCTGCTGGATCAATTGCTACAAGGATCCGAAATGATCGACGTTAATCCAGTCCCAAGCAGATCGTTGCGCGAGATTTTGGAGGCACCACAAGAGACTTCTCAGTCTGATGAAAATGATGGCACGAGCAGCGCTCGCTCGAAAAAAAAGATCAGTGTGCCTGGCATTCAAGCTTACGTCAATCGCCTTGGAGCACGGTGTGCTCCCTGGCTGGCATGGAGTTGACGAGTGGATTGTCATCTCACTCCTTCAGGCGGGGTGCAGCTCAAAACGCCAACGGGAACAGCAAAGTAAGCACTCCATGGATATTAGATCGAGGGGAGGTGGAGCATGACATCAGTGAGCAAGGCATTTAATTACATCGTCAGTACGACACAAGAGGATCAGCAGGTGGGCAAGATCTTAGCGGGTTGGGACTCTGAAGCGGGGCCCTGTTTGCCAACGCTGCGCGTATTCGATCCAGTTGTAGCTGTTGAGAAGCGATCCGAAGGAAAGTGGACGGAAGATCGCGAATGGCCACGAGCCAGGGAGATCGAAGGAGCCAGGTTGAATTTGGGGCGGGATAGGGGAAGTCTGATCCAGACTGACCTGAATCTGTCTGAGTCGGACCATACGGTACCACCTTCCTGGTACCTGGTACAAACATTCCGACCCAAGCGACCAGATCGATATGACACAAACATTTCGGTACACTATCCGATCGAGAGTCGATCGGTACCAACATTTCGGTACACAATCCGATCGAGGGTCGATCTGGTACCAACATTTCAACACAGACGGAAACATTCGCAGACACGGAATGAGTGGTGGGCAGTCGAGAGCCGGTGGGCAGGGGGTACAATCAACCGATTCGCAAGAGGCACGCAAGAGATCCGGTGAGAGTGGAAAGCAAGTAGGTGGTTCGTAGACAAAGAACAGATCTAAGGTATCTAAGCAGAGAAAAAATTTCCTTGAAAGACACAAGTGACTCCGGCGTTCCAGCAGGATTTACATTGGCCTTTGCCGTGCACTGACACTAACGTCCACAAGAATCTACGCGAAGGCACCTGGATAGCTTGGCCAGTGTCGCACTTCATTCGCTCCAAACAACCCAACTTACCCGTCATAGGAGGCGGCAAGCATCGAAAAGGAAAGGAAGAGGCAAACTCAAAGGACAACCCCGGTCAACCCGCAACGGAACGACTACCACGATCGACTTCTCGCGAAGATCGATCTCAAGACCCGACGCCGCGTGAAGATTCCCGCGTGATCGTCAAAGCCCCCGATCTCGAGTGCCGTCAGCACGGACCCGATCAATACCCCAAAGTCTCTTCGAGAGCACCAAGAAGAGCGTAACCAGCCCAAGCTGACGGGTACACAAGGTGACCCCACGCTCAGCGTCCCACGGACAATCGGAGTACCCCCTCCGTTAGTCGGCAGTCTGGGCAGCCGTTGGTGAACCTGAACACATCATCGATTTTCGTGACTTCTGCTCCACCACAATGGTGCGCGTGCCCGGACTTCTGGTGATTCAGGATTTCACCGTGAGTCCACCAATCAAGAAGAGACATAGGTCAAAGCGGAACCAGAGATCGAAGCGTCGACGGAAAGCAAATCGCCGTCAACGCCGCTGAACGAAGCAGGATTTGCCGATCGTCAGAGTGCTGGAAGGAGCTCCGACGACGTGAAGAAAGAGGAAGATCCAGCGATCTGGAAGAGAAACCTCGACTTCCTCCCCAGACCCCTTCCGGGGTCCCCGCGGTTCGCGACGAACATCGTGAACCGCCGGATGGGGGTCCGTCAGTAAAAGCTGATGGATCTTCACCCACCTCTAACCCTTCGAGTGCACGATCAGCCTCGAAGAAGTCTAAGAAGGCGAGAGCCTCGAAGAAGAAGATGAAGGCACCCGAGTCTGACGCTGAAGATCGCGACGAACCCGAGACCTGGACCAACGCGCAGCTCGAGCAGTTTGAAGATGCCCTGAAGTGCAAGAAGCTGCAGGCGTTCCTGGTCGAGGACTCGGTCATGAAGATCATGCGGCTGAAGATAGTTGGAACCTTGCAGGGCCCAGTCACGGCACCCGTGGCACGACCGACAAACTGGACGCAATCAAGATGCTGATGTATCTGCTTAAGGAGGCTGGGATCGTGCAAGGTGCCTTTGAAGTGAACGAGCTATTTGACCGAGACGTATCAGACATCACGAGGAGCACCATGGCTCTTCACTCGATGCTGACACCGTTGGTGGGCTCCACGAAGATCGAGATCAACACTGCGCCCGCAATCTCTCCTCGCAGCCCGGAGTACCAGACCGGATCGTCCCAGTACGCTTCTGCCACGTCGGAAGCCGAGTCAGAAACGTCGAGCGACCTGCAGCGGATGACACTCGGCCCCTCGGGTGCAGCCATGCTGCAAAAGCTGAAGATGAAGGAAGAGACGACGCGTCAGCAGCCGGCGTTAACAGCATCAGCGTTCGTAGCCTCTGATCGGGGCTCCGCGGATTGTATGCAGTCGTTCTTCAATGCTGCAATGGATTGTTTCCTTAGGGAGCAGCAGACGCCAGAAGCCGCCCAAGTCTCACACACGAGACCCGCGAGGATGTCCGCCGATACATCTTCCGCTCCGAGAGCCGCAGCAGAGCTGAAGGCGCAAGGTACTCAAGACGTGGAGATGGGGTCGGTCGGTTCCCGTCACTCTGATCTGGCGGATGAATACGACCCTGATGATCTGAGCCTCGAAACGCCCAGACGTGCAGCTGTAGCCTCTGCTGGAGCTACATCTGGAAGCACCTCGACGGCACAGCGAATCCGAGTATCTGCAATCTCCGAGCTAAAAGACTTCGCCGGTAAAGACTGTGATGTGGATCGAGCCAGAAGCTGGATCGGCAAGGCAAAGTCAGCTTTCTTGCGCGATCAGGCTCCAGACAGCGAGAAGTGTCTGGTCTTCGGCGATTTGATGTCAGGACCCGCTCGCAACTGGTACAGACAGCTTGCTCGATCGATTCGAAGCGACTGGAAGAGCCTTTTGGAGAGTTTCTTGGTGCAGGACTGCAAATGTGGAGTGTCTGTCGCGAGGCAATATTACCACGCGCGGAAGAGATTGGACGAGTCCCCAATCGAGTACCTCCATCGGCTGAATGTCGCTGGCATGCGAGCCAAACTCCCAATCAAGGGAGGAACTCCGTCCACCCGACGCGAACACGTGGAACACTTCATAGAGACCCTTGACGACCGCGATCTGGCCGATCAGTTAGTGCTGTTGCGCTTGCGTGACGCCGATGAACTGGAAGAGACTCTACGCCTTCGCCAGAGATCAAAGGCCCGACAGGGCAGAGTCTCAGTGGGATCGAACAAGTTCCGCCAGCGAGCTGCCCCATCTGCTAACTCGGCCTCCGCGAAACCCGCCAGAGTAGTCCATGCGATCCAAGCAGCGAATGGAAGCAGTGCGTCGGAATCGGACGACAGCGGATCGGACCAAGACGCGGGATACCACACCATCCACGTCGCTGCCGCTAACGATCGAGACGTACAGGAAGGCCAGGCTCTGAATCGCCGAGAGCCCCCGAGTCAAGATCAACGCCTCGATCTGGAGCGAAGCTTGCAGGCGAAGCAATGTTCTCATTGCGGCTCCACGAGACACGACAACTTCAGCTGCTGGAAACGGCTGACTTGTCAGAAGTGTGGCAAGCGTGGACATCCGTCCGAGCACTGTCTGCACGTGTGTCGCGCTTGTGGAGAATTGCACGACATGGGCAAGTGCCCGATGGAGGAATTCTACAACATGATCCGCCAGTGGTACAATCCAGGCAAACACGCAGGGATGCTACCGGAAAACGCGGAGAAGATGTTAAACTAGAACGCTCGCCAGGTTGGAAACCGGTACGTGCCGGGCGTTCTGAGCTCTGCATCTTTGCATACGTCGACAAACGGGAGAGACCGAATGTTAGTGAACTGAAAGACTCAACCAACAATATCGACAATACATGTGAACTTCATGGAGACCGTACCTCTGCGGCGCCGAGCTTGCGGAGGGTTGATGAGTATACTCGATCCGATGTGACGATTGAATTGGAACTGCAGTACGGCGAGTCGTGGGGATACTGGAAATATCACGCGCCTGGCAAGTGGTTCAAGCAACCCAAGGCCATTGGGAAGATCAACAATGAGAGAGCCACACTGCTCTTCGACTCCGGCGCTGAATTCTCTATCGTGGACACCACCTTTGCTCGTAAGGTTGGGTGTATCATAGACGAAAGTCAGAGACAAGAATGTGTTGGAATAGGAGAGAACGCGTACATGACAGAGGGACGTACCAAGATCAAAGTGACGTTGGCTGGATCGCTGGTGTACTTCTTCCACGCATGGGTCGGAGCATTGTCAGGACAGGACGCGATCTTGGGCATGGATTTCATGGTTCCCGCCGGGATTCGTCTCGATCTAGCGGATGGGACACTGTGCTTGCCGGACGAAGTTCGAATTCAGCTGTCTGGACGACGACCATTGTACAACGACAAAGTCACTCTGCTGTCAATGGATCGCAACCTGGCAATTGCAGCCGGAAGATCGGAAGAGGTGTTGGTTCGATCGGGATGGACGGAACGACAGACGCTGTGTGTGGCTCGTGGGGAGCACTGGGTGCCGACAGTCGTGAGTGGCTTAGGTCGAAGGCGATATATGCGAATCAGCAACATCGGCGAGAGGACGTTATACCTCGACCCAAATACCCGAATATGGATGTGGCTACCGGGAGGCGCTATTCCCCGCCTGAGAGGATATGTCACGGTCGGATCGCGTCGATATGCGGAGTGGCAGAACCTAGCGTTCCAGGCGACAACGGATCTTCCACACGAAGAGCCATACGAAGAGTCGAAGGAGCCCATGGTGGATCGACCGCAGTACACGCCGCCCACGCGCATCCTGACCCGATCCGGAAAAACGCACGAACCCACGGTAGCCCAAGTGGCCACCTCGCATCAACCAACAATAACGCCGGGCGATGAAAAACTCGATGCTAAACCAGAAATTGCCGTGGAAGATCGTCCCCTCGGTGAATTGGAAGAAGAGGGGAAGGTTGAAGAACCGGAGATGGAGTTGGACACGGGAGAGCCGACGAAGACATTGCCGCCAGCTAACACCCCGTCGCTCGAAGCAGAAGGTCCGGATCAAGCGAACGGGGATCGAACGGGTGCCATAACGGAACCGACACCCTCAGAGATCGAGCCGCTCGAGCCCTCACAGGAGGGGCAGGTCTGCTATCACGAAGGTGGAGAGCTGTTCGCGGAAGACGTCGAGAGCCACATGGCTGTGTTGCCGGAAGTTGCGACTACGACATCGAGGACATCCAAGTCGGCGATCCGTCGGAGAATACGCAAGAAGAGATCGAGAGATTGCGCCGAATCATCTGGAAGCGCCGTCACTTGCTGATGGGCAAAGGAAACGCACTTCCGCTGGCGGCGCGAGGTGCAGTCTGCGACATTCATGTCGGGGGCGCTGCTCCAGTAGCCCAGCGTTGCAGGCGGGTTGCGCCTCAGTTTCGAGAAAAGCTGTCCGAGCTGATCAAGGGACTCCTGTCTGCGAAGATGAGCAATCCCTCGACTTCTCCTTGGGCGTCACCGATCGTCATCATCGTTAAGAAGAATGGTGTCGACATCCGACTCTGCATTGATTACCGAGTGGTAAACGGCTTGACGCAGCTCATGGTGTACCCCATGCCGCTGATCAACGATCTGTTGGAGGACTTGGACAAAGTATTGTGGTACTGCTCGCTTGACATGGCGAGTGGCTTCTGGGTAGTCTCGATGACGGAGCGGGCGCGCCTGATCTCGGCGTTCATCACGCCCTTCGGGCGGTTTGAGTGGACTCGCAAGCCGTTTGGCCTGGAAAACGCTCCCCAGATCTATCAACACTTGATCGATAATGCGCTATACGGACATTTCAAGATCAGCGCCGATGCGGTGCTTGATCCGGAGCCCCGCGATGTGTTTCTAACTGGTGAGCCAGAGTCCGACCCGAAGCCGTCAGTGCTGGGCAGACCTCGTACATCGACGACATCCTGGTAACGGCCGATTCGTGGAATGCCCTTTGCAACAAAGTTGGTCAACTCTTGGAAGCGTGCGACTAGTGGAACTTGTCGATCAGCGTAGTGAAAAGCTTTTGGGGGCTCCATAAAGTCGACTACTTGGGTCATCAAGTTTCGTCGAACGGTCGGGAAGCCCACCCGAAGAACCTCCAATCGCTGGTCGATCTGCCGTTCCCGAGCACGCTACGCGCAATGCAGTCGTTTTTGGGGAGCTTGAATTATTACAGCAGGTTCATCGAGGACTTCGCAATTTATGCCTCAGTCTTGTACGAGTTGAGGGAGTCCGATATCCACGAGATTGCCCGCAAGAAACCCAACGGAGGCACGGCCGTGAAAGCAGGCGACACCAGTCAAAATGAACGCCTGGTCGACGAAGATCGATGGACCCGCGCCGAGCGAGCATTTGCTGTGTTGAGGACGAAGATCGCATCTACCCCGGTACTGCGTCATTTCGATCCCGATCAACTCCCAGTTGTGGTGGTCTACGCGAGCAAGTGGGCAGTCTCCGCCCCTTTAGTGCAACAGCACGACGGAGTGTATTGGCCCGTGACCTTCACTAGTCGCACGTTGAAGTCGAATGAGATCAACTACGGCATCGTCGACAAAGAAGTCTTGGCTCTCCTCCGAATCTTAGAGGTCTGCTACGCGTTGCTGGTGACCCGGACGATCAAGGTGCTGCCGCGATACTCGACGCTAGCGTGGTTGATGCAATCGAAAGGTTTCCACGGACGGCTGGGTCAGTGGACAGCGTTGCTGTCGCCCTGGACGCTGGAAATTGTGAAATGTACCAAAGGAGAAGATGACATTTTGGGTACCCTCGCTGCGGGTATCACCCCTCGCGCGGACGTAGATGAAGCGTTGATCGGCATTGCGCCGCAGAAGCAACCACGACAAGTGATTACCATGCCACCATCCACCGTGGAACCCGAGGAGAAATTACTGGTTGTCAGTTTCGATGGGTCCGCCCGTGTACAGCGCGGAGGCGGAGCATACAGCGCGATTGTATGGCAGCTTCCGGAGTGGACGATTATCTCCGCCGCATCGGAATACATGACCGAACTGACCGTCAGCGAGGCCGAATATCGGGGACTCCTGCTGTGTTTCGATCTTCTGTCCCCTTGGACAGGGGACGCCTCATAGTCTGCGGAGACTCGAACTTAGTCATACGACAGATGCGCGGAGAAATCGAGTGCAAAGCCCCCGGCCCCAAACTGCTGCGCCTGAAGGCGATGGAGAAGCTGCGATCGTGGCCTGACCACGAGTTCCTGCACATGAAACGAGACTGGAATCAGAGTGCAGACAAGTTAGCGGGCGCTGCTCTGCAACGTGGCGACGGAGAAGTAATTACCTCGGAAGAGGAGAAGCTCGATATGATCACCCTCAACCGGCTGGGCGAACTGCTGGTCCCGAGATCAGAAGACTCGGTCGCTCATGTGACCGCAGTAACCCGATCGGCCCGACGTCGAAGGGTGCCGCCCGAAGTCCTGCAGGAAGAGATCGTGCAGCGGACGCGGAGTGAGCGCATACTACAAGCTCAAACGAGGAGAAATGGATCGTCGACCTGAAGGCGTACCTGAAGGGTGATGTGGGGGACTTGTCCCTGGACGAGACCAAGACGTGCGCCAAAATCGCTGACGACTACGAGGTTGACGAACTCGATCTGCTGTTCTATTGCCCGGCGACGGCGCAGACTGACGAGGATCGCGATCTGGTTACACGGCTGGTGGTGCCTGAGACGCTGCAACAAGACTTCCTGCATCACTATCACACCAGTCTAGAAGGGGGTCATCAAGGTATCGGCAGAACGTACCATCGGTTTAGGGCCCACTTCCACTGGAGAGGTCTTTCCAGGAGTGTACAGCGCTACGTGGGATAATGTATCGACTGTGAGACAGAAAAGGGGAGGCCAGTAGCCCAAGGGGAGTCTCCAGGCAATCTACAAGCTACGTACCCGTTCCAGATGAACGCGATGGACCATATCCCGTCGCTGCCTAAGTCGTTCAAAGGGAATACCGAGCTCTTGATCTGGGTCGATCTCTTCTCCGGTTATGTGATCGCGAAAGCAAGCGCTTCCAGGACGGCTCAGACGGTCGCGGAGAATTATGAGGAGTGCGTTTTTCGACGGTTTGGCGCCAGTGAAGTTATCCGGCACGATAGAGAGCCCGGGTTTATGTCTGATTTTTTTCCGGCTTTTCACCGGATTGTGGGACAAAAACAGAGGGCCACTATGGCGTACCGGCCACAAGCCAATGGTACCGCAGAAAGGATGTGTCTGCACCATCCTTTGGAGACAGACCGAGAACTCGATTGGCGCGAGATGTGACCGAGGATTCACGTTTCGACTTCGACGAGGAAATCTTACCTGAAGATAGCTGGGAGCCGGATGGCTTGGCTGGTCTTGTAAATCTTAGTCGACAGAATGCCGATGTCAACGAGAACTGAGCGCTCAATCCGAGAATTCAAGATCAAGTGGGCTGATCAGGATGAACCAACGTGGGAACATATCTCTAATTTGTCCTGTGGAGGAATGCTGTACGATTACTTGCAGCGGAAGAAGCGCAAACAGCGGCTCCAGATGGTCCAGGTCGCTGACGAAGACTAGACCATTATCATCATGACGAACGACCTGCACTCGGGGCAACGCAGCCCGAGATTGCAGACGAAAACAACTACATGTTGCATTTGATGAATATTTGTGAACGCCTTTATGTGGAGAATGGAATAATTACTTAGCCAAGACATGACACCTACACTACGATGCTACGGCCAAAACTTGGGCGTTCTTGGTGACGTGAAGAAGCACGGGAAACTGATACCGAGGACTAAATGGTAGTCACTTCACCTGCCGACGAAACACTGCCTTCCGGATCACTGGCGGAACCGCCGGTCCTCCCGTACCAAGCGTCGGCCATCTTCGTCCACTGGGGCGAGATGTCGGATCCTGCAAGCTCAGGGTTCACGACGACAGCACGCCCGACCTCTGCCTCCGTCATACCTTCAGGCACAAACAGCTTGCAATTAGGATTACAGGGGACGAAGGTCGTGTTGTATGGGTGGTCGCCGGGCTCGGCGACCCAACAATTCCGCCAGGGCTGAGCCGCATCCACGGCTTCAACCTCCGAGCACCAATCCGCCGTGGTCCGAAACCATGGCAGCACCTCGAATGTGTGGGCCATCATGGTCAGCTCGAACATGTACTCTGCCGGAACCTCACGAACACCGTTCTCATTCGCGACGCACCACTTACAGAATTGCATGAAACGGTTGCACAAGTTGTCGGCACGCCGACTGCGGTCCTTGTAATGCATCGCCCAAGCCTTTCGGACAGCCTTGACAAGCGCCGAGCTCTCACCGTGAATCTGATCCAATGCAGCAATAGCTGCCTGAACCACGGCGTTAGGGGCCCAGTGACCTCGCTCCCAGAGAGCCATGCCTGTGTCGGGGCTCTCCGACTTGTCGTACGCATCCCCATGTGCCTGGTGCCAGAGCTCAACAGTGCGAGCATTCTTGGAGCCACGAATGGAGATGTGAACATCAGGCATAAATGGCTCAACGTCGAACAAAAGCGCGCTCTCCGGAAACTTCCGGTTCACTATCTGTCAGGGGTGGTACGGGTCCATCCAAGCTGCGAAAGACACCACGCCTTCTGCAGAACACTTCAAAACGAGGTCTCCATCAATAGGCATGGGAGCTCGTAAGTTGATAATCTGGTACCAGAATAACTGCGCTCCCTTCTTCTCGAAACCAGGCTCCACAAAAGAAGCCATCGTGAAGATCAGCTTCTTCGTCGGACGTACGAGAGGCTGCCAACCTCTAATCGGAGGTGGAAGGTTAGCTGCAGCTGTCACAGCGTTGGAAATAGCGCCCGGCAAAGCCGATATACTCGCCAGTATCACGGTATGCGGAACACTGCATGCCCAGCAGATGGCACCTAGCCTGCTGATTTACCCCAGCTTGACGAGCATTCGCACTCTGGCCCAATGATTCCAACTCGCGAGCAGTAAGTCGGTCATTCTCTTTCTCCTCTGTCGACGCCTCGGCACGACTGGGTTGAGATGAACTTGCTTGCCGGCGAACCACGGTTCGGAGAACCAGAGCCCAATATGAAGTCGTCGTCCACAGCTTTGACTCCAGCAAAATCAGCACGCAAATTAGCCGCAGCCTTACGTCGAGACCGGCGCTGAGGCTCAGGCGGAACCGGAGGGTCATCGACCTGAGCGACACCTGGACCAACGAGGAGCGAAATGGGGTCGGGCGTCGACGAGAAGGACTCCATCGTCTCCAGGCCAGCGTAGCGACGGAGGACCCTGAGCCCGGGAATTGTGGCCCAGAGTTGACGGCGACGACTGATACCGGCGACACAGAGTCCTGCTCTGAAACCACCGCCGGGGCAGGAAGCGCCGATACCTCTCCGATCACCGACCCGACGTTGGTACTAGGCTGAGTAGCAGTGGTCGGAGCAGAGCGTGGCACAGACTCCGAGTATGGCACAGACTTCGAGCGTGGCACAGTCTTCAAACGCGACACTGACTTCGAGCGCGATACAGGCTTCGAACGCGACACAGACTTGGAACGTGGCGGTGATTTGGAACGTGCAGCTTATTTCGAACAAGCTCTCGACGGATTACCCGACTTGGACGTTGCCTTAGGGTTGGATGCAAACCCAGCAGGCCGAGCTCTCTTCGGTTTAGGTGCTGCGGGACCTGCATTTGTAGTCGAGCGCTTGCCGAGAACTGGCGGTCCACTTATCGAGGCAACTGATGGAGGAGTTGCAGCAGAGGAGTCCGACGGGCCATTACGACCCTCGACTTCACCCTCGCCGCCTCCATCAGTACCCGTGACCGGTGCACCGGCTGCCGGAGCTTGGCTGGTGGTACCAGACGGAGTTCCATCCAGGATAGGACCGTCTCGAATACGATGCACAAGCTGGGCTAGCTCTGTTGCCTGCGCTTTTGCCGTCGTCGTGGGGTCCAAGTCCCGGATCGTTTCTTTCATGATATCAACGGCTTCCGGATCAAGCCCAGAAGCCCGACGTCCAGCTCGCCGATGCATCCACCTGCGAACAAAGCATACTGAACATTCATGGAGATCAGTGCCGGTTCGAAGACAACCACTATGCAGTAGTGCTCACCCTCTGCGAGAAGTAGCAGCGTGTTGGGATCCAGGCCACGGTCGTCAACGAACTGTCAAAGATAGCGATTGGCCTGGGGGTCTTGCTCGTCGTGAGCTTCATGGACTTGATCAGGCGACGCTGTGCGCGATCTGCGGTACCGTCTCCCTTCGGAGCGAGGTAACGATGGAGTCTCGACACGCGGTCTGAGAACAAAGCCAGGTTCTTCTTGTAGAAAATCAATTACGCTTGATCTTCTTGGCTTGAGACTCCAACGAGTTATTGGCTGCCTTCAAGCGCGCGGTCGCTTGAGCTAAGATCTCATCATGAGCTTCTGTAGGATAGTGATGTGAGCACTGGAGGGGAAAAGATGAACTGAGTGTATTTGCACCGCGCCACGGGCGCGGTCCGTTACCTAGGCTCCCTGTGAGGACGAGATGAAACCCAGGGGTCGGTCCGGACCGTCCGCCGTAACACCTGGAACTGCGGGCCACCATGCCCGCCGGGCAAGTTCCAACACTCCTTCTCGGACAGTCACGCCTGCAGTATGACCAGCCCGCGAAGCTCCTCGAGCCGCGGCGCGGGGAGTGCCTTGGTCAGGATGTCGGCCCGCAGCTCCTTGGACTCGCTGTACGCCACGTCCAGCACCTCCTTGCGCGCCAGGTCCTTCACAAACTTGTAACTGATGTCGATATGCTTCGCTCTGCCCGACGTGTTCTCGCCCTTGACCTGCTTGAACGCGGCTTGGTTGTCGCCCTTGTGGTCGTACACGCCCTTGCCCTTGGCCTTGGCGCCGGTCTCCTTGAACAGCTCGGGGATTCCGAGCATCTCGGCGGTGACCTAGGACGCCGCAACGAACTCCGCCTCCAACGTGGAGAGCGAGATCCTGACCTGCTTCTTGCAGAGCTAGCCCACCACCATGCCGCCCACC
>JAHQIV010001077.1:0-13946 GCA_030463285.1 Phytophthora europaea
TCCAGACGCGTCGTTTAAGCCTATCAGATGCCATTAAAAGTCGATTTTGGACGAATCACAGTCGATCAAATTGGAATTTTGCATCTATTTCGCCCAGGAGGAAGTAGTTTTTCACTGCCGTCTGGCCAAAAGAGATGAAAGGCACAATAATACTATTTTGCCATGCGCCGCCGCTGCGCGGCGGGGTAATATCACGCCCCCGTTCCGCTCGCCTCGCCGGCTCGCTGCACTACTCGCCGTGCTATGTTGGTGAGTCCGATGAAGGGCGGGCCCTGCGGTCCCGCTATATCGACCAGTGGGGCACGTGTGACGCAACCGACTGACACACACGCAGACGGGACGGTTCCTCTCGTAGATGTTGGGGATGATGCTAAGGTGTTCCGACTCCGAGATGCAGTGAAAAAGAAGTTCAAAGACAGTCACATTGCAGGGATTGCTGCGGCCGACCTCACAGTCTTCGCGAACCGAACGGCGTTCGACGCGAAGCAGAAGCTGCCCAAGTCATCGTCATCAGTGAGTGACTTCGGAAAGGATGAAGACAATGCGCTCATTGTGCAAGTGCCGATGCAGCGTCCAGTGGTGGTGCCGACGTTATCGCAGCAATCGTTCGTTTGGAAGGAGCCGAAGTCTTTGGTCGGGTCGACTGGTGCGAAGTGCAGAATTCATTGAATCTTGGTAGCCTATCCTCCGCCATAGGTCGACATTATCAAGCCTGGAGAGATGGAAAGACGGACAAGCGAAGCCATCCGCTACTTGTGTGTTTAGATGGCCCCGGAACTGGAAAATCGAGACTGCTTGATGAATTTCCCAATGTCTTACAGCAGCAAGTTGGGGCGCTAGGAGATCTAGTGATGAACGAGCTCTTGCGGAATGCCTACACCTTCAAGGTCACTTTCGAAAATGGAACAACCGACAACGAAGGTTTTGAACATCCGCGCGAGATGATTGGGACACGAATGCTATATCAACTGCAAGATTCAATTCCGTGGATGACATTCGCTGGACAACGCACCTTTCATCTCGACCCTGAACAAGCATTGACGAAATTGTCGGAAATCACAAAAACTGCTTTGTGTAAAATATGCGTGATCCTCTGCGTCGACAGCTTGCAAAAGCTTCAGCATGAAGCAGGAAGCAAGCGCTCACAGTTTTATGCGGCGTTTGCTTCGCTGTGTGACCTCGTCAATGCCTCCAAGTGCTGGGTGATTGCGATGTGCTCGGCGACTATTTACCAGCCAGTGGATGAATTTCTGGTCGATTCGCCACAATGGAGAGTGAAGCTGCATACGACATCATTGAAGCGCCCGGAAATCGACGGAATAGACGTATTTGGTACATTCAACGATGACAATGGAACTTTAACACAGTTTTTGGTGGATGACATGGGCGGGCATGGCAGAGCATTGGAAGAATTGTTCAACGTGATGGAGAAACACGAGGGGCAAGGTTTTCAATTCATTATGATGCACGATGTACTGCTTGCCGTTCGACACGCATACCCTGCGATTATTGCCCAGATGCACAGTATGAAGGAAGCGCTTCTTGCGGTGATCTCACGTCGGAGTGTTGATGGAAATTCGCGCTTTGGAAGTCTAACGCTTGATCAAGTTATCTCGTGCGGGTTGATTCGACGAAATGGAGCTCACCTCCAATGCCCGTTCGTTCTCTATATGCTGCTGGAAACTTATGATTTTCCGTGGAACAAGCATGCTACTTACGCACCGGCAGAACGATATGATGATTTGAAGCTTTGGCAGCTTTGGGGGCAGTTCAACTGCAAGTTCCGAGCGTTGAAGTCGCAAGCTTTCGCTCAGGAAAAACCTGTACTATGGACAGATATACATTATGGAGCACGGTTTGGCGCTGGGTGCAATCGGCAAGTTATTGAGCGGCGATTGACGTATGCGCTCGCTACAAAGCTGATGTCAATACAGGCCAAAGGGTTCAAGAAAGGAAAGTGCTCATGCGGTAATGATCTTGGGAAGTGCTTTATGCATCAGTCTGCAGACGGGTCTCCGTCTGGAGATGCATTTCTGTGTCTGGAAGATGCGACGAAGGGCTTCTTTCACGATATTCATCAGTGTAAATGGGTCGCAGAGAAGCTACCACTGGACGTTTTCGAGCAAGAGAGGCCTAAAGCTGCAGGTCCTGACGACCTATTCATCATGTATTGCACGAGTGAAGTGACAGCAGATCTACGTACGCTGCCAAATTCCGCGTTTGTCGATGCCACCTGCTGGGAATCGTACTATGGCCCATTTGCTGCTCGTGCTTTCTTCATCAAGTCTGTTCCTTTACCATGCATCAACACGAGCTCTCAGGCCCAGCTGGAATTCGTGGAGGGCCCAAGTTACAGTGCCCGAATAGAGAAGAAGCGTCCATTCACGAGCTTGGAAGATGCTCCTATGAAGACAAAAGCTCCAGCTAAGGTTCTCAAGCGATTGAGTTTCAACATGGATCCGCGGTAGTGAATTACCCACCACATACTGGGAGAGATTCCTTTTTTACTTTTGAATGTTGTGGCCGTTTACTTGTAAGAGAAACAGAAAATACATCTCCGATTTTTCCGTTCTACGCGTGAATCAATCGCTCTAAGGTGGTTGTTGATTCACCACCGACTACCCCATTCATCGAGAAGTGGGATTACACTGCCCCCCTTCCCCGACGCTCATGTTGTAATGACCTTATAGATTGATCCTTGTGCCGCGATTGAAGACGGACGCGAGAGGAGCATCTCTTAGCGATCAAGCTTTTTATGGCAGGTCGTGTCAAACTTAGATACAACGAGTCATTGACGAAGACGGCCACGAAGAAGGATTGAGTGAGGAGGACAAGAAGACGGATGCCCTTGATTTGAAGTTTTACGGTGCTCGTGGCTCGTATCGGTCCATGATTCAACAATGCCCCGCAATTTAAGTGATCGAAATTCTTCAAGACGGGGTTGAATCTGCCGCGAATAAGGCTGATACATGCAAGGTTATTGCGATAGCACCTTGCACACTGATGCAATACCGGTTAACATGCTCTATGTGATGCAACATGACGACGCCGTGCGCTCTTATGCGGCCTCTTTATTTAAGGAAGAAGTGGAGAGGAAACCATTGGTGACTCGTCTTAAGCTTAGTGTTTTAGTACTTCAGTAAGGAAAACTCCGCGCGGTAGGGTTCATGCCTCACAGGCACACGGCAATGCTCTTGTTATCCGCCACCCACTCGCGTCCACGGTCACTTAACGCCTTTTCAAGTGACGCTGGAGTCGCCTTCACCAAAATCATCTTCTTGGGCAAAGAAAAGATCACGCACATCCACTCCGTACATGTATCTGAACTAAAGCGACTTGATAGCATCACGTAATTCGTTCTGGACAACCGTTTTCGCCGTCTGTCCATACCATTTTTGGTCATGCTCACTTTGAATAAGTGATCACTTTGATCCTGGACGACATCGCTGATTTCCCATTGTTCAAACGTTGCAACTTGGTGTTCAGATTGTCCCAGTGATGTCTGCGCTTGCCGAGACTGCCAGGAAGAGTCCGCCACAGTTTCAAATTTGGTATCTGTGCAGCAGCTCCCTACTTCGCAGGCTGACCTGCTTGCCCAAGAATAATAGGTGTACTACTGCATTTTGCACGAGTCGTCGTCAGCTCCCTCTTCTCCACCAGGCTTTGAGCTGTTGTTCGCATCAGAGTTTTCATCGCGTGCAGCACCTTCAACTGCAGGGTTGACGGCACCGAACAGCTGCCCTCCATTTTGTTTCTCTCGTTCATCATTTTTTGCGGTCGATTCAGAGTCTCGGCGTACCGGATTAGGCACAACTGCCCGTGTCTTGGCGCCATTGGCGCTGCCCGAGGACTGGCAACTACAGCGAAAGCTGTTAGCCACACCTGCAAAGTAGCAATGGTTGCAGAGGTCACAGTGCTGGTTGCGATGGTCGCCACACCGGCGGCACTTGGCGCAATGACGTCGAGGCTTCTTGGCATCTGGACATAGACGATTGTTGCACCACGAGTACGTAAAGTGCGCGCCACAATGCGGGCAGGCGAACCCGTTCTCCACTGTGTGCTTCACTTGTACGACGCCCCCCCCTCCTTCGCAGCACTCGTAGCTAGCGGTCGAATCCAGCAGCTCCTGCATGTCCTTGATCTTGGAGAGATATTGCATCAAGCATACATCCCGCACCATCAACTGGATATCGATGCCCTCGCGAGCCATCGGTACGAATGGGTTTGCACAGCTAACGCATTTGCACTGAGCACCACATACCAGCCCTGCCTTCACACACGCACAGCGCGCATTACGGCACTTCCCTGTGCATTTACAACGCACGCTGTCATCCTTCCCATCCGTTGAAGAAGCCGTTGAGACCGGTGGTTGCTGTTGCGGCTGCGGCTCCTGCGAGTTTGCTTCAATCACACTTGCGGTCGTCTGATGAAGGGACTTCTTAAAAGGGCGGCGCCCTGTTGGCTCCGGGACCTTCGTGGCGTATTGCAATACACCCGGCTCCCTTTTGACGCCACCAGCTGGATCTCTAGGCATTGACGAAGGCGCCAACGATACTGTGTTACCATATTGAACGTACTCCGGAGACACGAGCGCTTTTCGCTTGCTTTTTTCTTCCGCCATCTTTCGCGCTGCTAGATGCATTTGCTGCTGGGCGCTCAACTCGGTAGGACCTGCAGCACTTGCCGATGTCGCAGCACCAGGTGGAAGCTTACCGCCCGTTGAATTGCCACCATTGGGGCTCGCCGCCTGCTCAGCATGCGGTCCATGCTGCGGTATGACACGCCATTTTGCCGATTCCTTCTGTGTTTTATCAGCGCACGACTCGTTGTAGGCCTTCCAGTCAATTATCTCGCAAGACGGTGTCCTGTAAGCACACACAGTCGTCAGTGCTCGATTTCACGAAGTGATAGCAAAGCACGAATGTACGCGTACCGAGCTAAACCGCCACCGCCACTTTTAGCCCCATCCGCTTGAGCGCTCGATCCCACTCCACCGGCAACCCCTCCGATGCCAGAGGCGGATCCACCCCCGGCGCTGTAGAGCGTCGCAGGAGAAATCAGCCCCGTGAGACTCTCAGTGGATGTGGAGGGCACCAATGTCTGCAGCCAGTTGATCGTAGCCGGCGACATGGAGGGGCCGTTGAGCAGACCCACGGGCGAAATGTTGTCCACTCCATTGTGGCTGCTGCTCACGGACGTAGACCGGGGCAATTGCACTCGTTGTGAAGCAACATCCGCGGGTGCCGTCGGGCGCGAGAGGATCGCCGGGTTCAGTCCGGCTGCGCCAACCACGTTGTACACCTGTTGCTGCTGCAGCAGTGCCGGGTCCGTGTCGTTGGCATCGAGCGATCCCAGCAGGTCGATGACTTCGCCCAGCTCGTTATAGCCCCCAGCCACCTCGTTCTCTTGCAGCGTTGCCATCTCACGCAACAGCTCCGGCGAGGGCTGTTGCTGTCGTTGCTGATGCTGCTGCGGCGGTGTAGGCCGCTGGATCTGAGGATGCTGCGTCATAAGCTCATTGCCCGACGGCGGCGTGATCAGCGACGTGTCCAGGAACTGCAGCACGTGCTGCATCTCCTCCTCCATGTCTCGACCACCGCCCAGCGACTGCCGCGCATCTTGCGTCGCGTCCATCGTCCCTCGTCGGTGGGAATAGGATTCTGCTGTGAATGATGACATGAACCTATCGAAATGACTTCTCATTCGATAAGGTAGTTCATCAACCAGCCCGAGCCATTTTGCGAGTCACAAATCGTGCGGACGATGCTGCGTCTACGCAGATGCGCTCTGCTACCGGGCGCTGGTGGTAACCCCGCGGGTCGTGGCCTGCACTCGCTGCCGTCCGAACAGCTGCGCAGTCACTTCCTGCAGTTCTTCGAGTCCCAGGGCCACCGCGTCGTTCCCAGCGCGTCGCTGGTGCCACCGGGTGGCGACACGTCGCTACTCTTCGTGAACGCCGGCATGGTGCCGTTTAAGCAGGCCTTCCTGGGTCTGGACGGCGGGGCGGAGGCGCGCGGCTACTCGAGAGCCACCTCGGCGCAGCGGTGCGTGCGAGCTGGAGGCAAGCACAACGACCTGGACCAAGTCGGGCTCACGCGCCGTCACCACACCATGTTCGAGATGCTGGGCAACTTCAGCTTCGGCGACTACTTCAAGGAGCAGGACATCACCTTGTGTTGGCGCTTTCTCACGCAGGAACTGGGTCTACCCGTCGACAGGCTGCACGTGACGGTACTCGAGAGCGACGAGGAGGCTCGTCAACTGTGGAACAAGATCGCTGGGCTGCCTGATCACAAAGTCCTGCAGCTGGACGAGAAGGAGAATTTCTGGGCAATGGGCGACTCTGGTCCGTGCGGCCCCTGCTCCGAGGTGTTCTGGGACCTGGGTGACCACATCGCTGACCCGGACGAACGCTTCTTGGAGCTGTGGAACCTCGTCTTCATGCAGTTCTTCCGCAACGAAGGAGAAAACGAGCTTCACGCGTTGCCGAGCTGCTCCGTGGATACTGGCATGGGTCTAGAGCGTGTCGCTTCTGTTCTCCAAGGTGTTCCTTCCAACTACCACACCGATGCCTTCGTGCCACTGCTGCATGAAGTAGCCTCAGTGCTGGATGCACGCCGCTCAGCGACCTCTAGGCAGTCATTCTCAAGCGCGCTTGAAGAGGAGCTTGATCCAAGCAAGGATCGTTTCGGGACAGAAAAGGAGATTCAGACTCTACGCATTATCAGTGACCATCTTCGCGCGACCTACGCACTACTGCACGACGGCGTCTTCCCGTCCAACGTGGGTCGTGGTTATGTTTTGCGCCGCATTATCCGGCGGGCCATTCGACATGCTCAGCAGCTCGGTGTTCAGGGCGGCGCAGATGGTATATTGGCTTCTATTGCTGTTCCGGGATGGAGTGAGGCTGCAGGTTTTCAGCAAATGCGCGCAATTGTTTCCAACGAGGAGAGAGCTTTTGAAGAAATGCTGCGTAACGGCCGTGGAGCAATCGAAAAAGCGTTCTCTAAGGCGCAACTTGCCGAAACAGTGTTGTCCGGTACAGATGCCTTCAGGCTATACGACACGTACGGCATTCCACTTGACATCACTCAGGTGCTGGCGGAAGAAAAGGGTCTATCGGTTGACGTCGAGGGCTATGATGTGTGCATGAAAGAGCACAAGCAGCAGACCAGTGATCGCAGTGCCTTCGCTGGTCATCACACCCAGCGCTCACAAGTCACGGAGCAATCATCAACTGCTACGACAGCTACACTAAAAAGCGAGTTCGTAGGATATGATCAACTCGATGTTCCTGACTCGCGCGTTCTGGACAGTTGGTCGCTTCCGAACAAGAAGAAGGGGGCTTCAGACGAATTCAGCGTCATCCTTCATCGTTGTCCATTTTACCCTGAGGGGGGAGGTCAAGTGGGAGATCGTGGGCACCTGATGGTTGTTTCGGCGGACGGTTCGCAGCGCACTGTGATCCCTGTTGAGAATACGACCAAGTCCAACGATGATGCGATTGCGTTGAAATGTTCACTTCCCAAGGGTGTGACGTACGCCGAGGTTTCAGCTCTTCTATACCCTGCTGATGGTCAAGAGCCTACCGTACAGGCGGTGGTGGATCGGAAGTTCCGCGCTGGCTGTGCTGTACACCACACCGCCACGCATTTGCTGCAGCGTGCACTCAAGGCTGAATTGGGTGAGCACGTGACGCAGGCTGGTTCACAGGTCACAAACGACCGACTTCGTTTCGATTTTGCGCATTTCGGTGCGCTGTCCACAGACGAAATGGCGAGAGTGGAAGCACGGGTGAATGAATTTGCTTCGGCTGAGCTAGATGTGACAACCGTACAACTGCCTCGAGAAGAAGCCGAGCGCAGCGGCGCAATTTGCAACTTTGGCGACAAGTACGGCGATGTCGTCCGGGTTGTTCGGGTGGGTGGTAGCAACACAGCTGAAGGTGAACCGGTTGACGCGCCTGTATCCAGTGAATTCTGCGGGGGCACCCACGTGAATAACGCGCGCGAGGTATTCCCATTCGCGTTGGTGAGTGAAGGATCGGTGGCTGCTGGCACGCGACGCATTGAAGCAGTAGCAGGGCAGGCCGGTGCTTGCTATTTACAAGCGAAGGCGCAGACGTTGAGCGAGCTGGCTGATCAGCTGTCCACGACGCCTGCCAAGGTCGTGGAGCGGGTCACGAAGATGCAGAAGCAGATGAAGCAGCTGGAAAGTCGGGCTCAAGCTCTTGGTGATGTTTTGGCCACGCTTCCATCGACGCCGCTCGCGTCGGGACGCATCGACGGAGCCATCAGCGTGCCTCTGGTTGAGTTGCACGCGCTGGATCTGCCTGGAGGCGGCGAGTTCTCTAAGGTGCTGAAGCGCCGTGCCGAGTTCCTGGCCGAGCAAAGCGCACCGGGTAGCGTGCTGGTAGTGCTGCTGGGATCGCAAGTGGCTTGCATAGCTAACCCCGTGGCGAAGGTCCACGCTGGCAAGCTGCTGCAGCAGGTGGTGAGGCCCTTGGGTGGCCGCGGAGGTGGCAACGCCAACTTTGCGCAGGGGTCAGTGCCCGCAGAGCTAACTCCGCAAGAGTTCGCTCGTCGTATGCTGTGTCATTAGAAGAGGACAGATAGGAAATAGAGGAATCAGATGGACATTGAACATGGCCTTATCACTATTTTCCCTCGTGGTAATGACACTTGCATTTTTGCTCAAGATACCAACGAAATGGCGGAAATGGAGCCGACGGTGGTGGCGGCTCAACTGCGGTCGGCTGTGCGTGACCTGCGCGTCCGCGGGTTGAAGCAGGCCACGCAATTCGCGGCAGAGCTTCTGCTCGGCATGGGGGATGCCGCACATCGCCGTTCGTCGCTCGATCTGAGGAGAAGCGACGAAGCTGAGGACGAGCCGGAGGACTGGGCGGAAGCCGATCGCTTCGAGGCGGCCAAGGCCTGCTTCGACGTGGGCGAGTACCTCCGCGCTCACCACATGCTGACGCATAGCGCCGGGGCTCCTTCGCTAGGCCCGGAGAGTGAAGATGTGGGCTGTATCCCCACGCAGAAGACGCGCTTCCTCAAATACTACGCCCTCTACCTGGTACAGAAAGAAACTCGAACTGACGGTGGGTTACGCATTGCATTGGCCGGCTGCTTATCGTTTGTCATGTATATTGATGGCTGAGGTAGGCTGGTGAGAAGGCAAAGGAGGAAATGGATCTGGAGATGAACGTCACAGGCAGCACCAAAGGTCCGTTGCTCTCATTAAACTACAGTCGTGATAGAAGGTGAACTAACAAGTAATTGTGTTTCTCGACTTTTCGAAACAGAGGTGGACCGCAATTTGCATCGTCAAGGCACAAACCCTCACCTCAAGGAGCTGTATCTGTCACTAAGCGCTGCATACCAGCAGAACTCGCTGGACGGGTTCGGTCTTTATCTCTACGCCGTTGTTCTCAAGCGATTAGGCTACAGCACCAGCACTGGGAGCACGCAAGTGCAATCTTCTACCCCAGTTAGCATGAAGACTCGCCACCGAGCTGATTTTGCTGAAGAACAGAGACGCCAGCAACTCCATGCTCCAGGGACTGGTAGCAGCAATCAGAGAAGCAGCAAGAATGAGACAGTTGCAGCCCCCACGCTAGAATTTGACGTCACCACACGATTTATTCTGGTCGAATCTATTCGACGCTACCCGTGGAACTGGTCAGCTTGGATGGAACTGGCAGCTCATTCGCCTTTCACATCCAACGTACGTTGTGAAAAGCTCTGCTTGGTGGTGTGTTGCTTTTTTGGGGTAAATTCTAACTTGTCACACTGCTGTAGGAAGAAGAAGTCATCTTGACGACGAGTTGTCCCTGGATGTGTCAACTCTTTCAAGCGCATGTGCTGCTGGACCAGCAGCAGAATGATGCTGCGCGGGCTGTTTTGTCAAGTTTGGAAGAGCAGTTTCCACAGAGCACCTACCTATTGGCACAGCAGGCACTGACTAGCTACCACATTCGTGACTTTGATCAGTCACAGGAGCAATTCGAGCGACTGGCTGCCCAAGATCCGCATCGAATGGAGAACATGGATGTTTACTCGAACGTGCTTTACGTGAAGGAAGACAAAACAGAGCTCAGTCGATTGGCGCACCGAGCCCTCAAAGTGGAGAAGTACCGACCAGAGACGTGCTGCATCATTGGAAACTACTACTCAATCAAGAACAAGCACGATCGAGCCATTATCTACTTTCACCGTGCTTTGAAGCTGGATCCTAACTTCCTGTCGGCGTGGACACTCATTGGTCACGAGTATATTGAAATGAAGAACACAAGTGCAGCCATCGAAGCCTACCGCCATGCCATCGATCTTAACGCGCGGGACTATCGAGCTTGGTATGGCCTTGGGCAAGCTTACGAAATCCTCAACATGTTCCTCTACAGTATCTACTACTACCGTAAATCAGTGGCGATCCGCCCCTACGACGCGCGTATGTGGTGTGCCCTGGGTGGGTGCTTCGAAAAGCTGAACAAGGTTGACGAAGCTCTGGCGTGCTTTCACCGTGCAGTTAATAATCAAGACCGTGAAGGCATCGCATCCTACCACCTGGGGCGGCTTTATGCGGCACGTGGGCAGCAACATGAATCCGCCAAATACTACCAGATGCACCTCGGTCTTCGTAGCGCTCCGGCATCTCTTTTGCGCGGTCAAGATTTCGTTAAGAGTTCCGTACCGACTGTATCCGGTGGAAACAGCGAAGACGAAAGAGAGGTGCTTGTGCTTCCTGGTGGAAGCGGTGGAAATATTCGAGTTGATACCCCTCAGGCGCTAGCGGCCATTTTGTTTCTTTCAAACTATTACAAGCAGCTAGGTCGGTTCACCGAGGCCACAATCTTCTGCAATCGGTTACTGGACATGCAGGGACCCGAGAAAGAGGAAGCCAAGGCACTCTTGCGCGAGATGAATAGCTTGGAGGCAACTCGTATGCAATTCGCTGCGATGGCGGAAACCTAGCTGTATGATCAGTCATATTTCGGCTATTATGGCGTTGGAGAAGTTAAAAAGCGGCACCGGTAAACCCGCTTCTTCATCTTCTGTTGCTCCGATAACACAAAGGAACGATTGAGTTTGACGGCGACACCTTGTTTGAAATCGCCACCACGTGATGAACTCAGCGCCAACCAAGACGCCTCCAGCTTTCGTGCTAGCGCAAGAGCTGCTGAGCACACGTTGCTTTGTTCTTCGGTAGGAGCGTGGAGCTCTAGTGTCAGCTCTTGCATTGCTCGCATTTGCTGAAATCCAATACTTTGCTCAGCTTGAATCAGGGGTGAAATTCCAGTGGTTACCGTCATTCGTTTCATCCTGGGAACGACAGCGCCAGACAACAGATCGCAAATAGTACTAGACGAAAGGTAAAGTTGCGGCATACGCAAGGACAATACCTCGCACTCGCGCAGTCCGTCCTCCAAAAGCCTCCCCACAGATGCGCTTACGCTGTGCAATAAAACCCCATCGCGGTTGCAGTAGGCGATACGGCACGATCGTAATACCGCGTAGTCAGCAATGCGACTGATTGTATCCGCAATTTTCTTGTCGGTTTGGTCTCCATTGCCTTGCCCAGTGATTTCCACGTCAAGATGTTTCAGTTGCGCGAATCCACTGTGCAACTCGGCAGAAAGAGTGTCGAGCAACTTTTCTGAAAACGAGTTGGTGCTGGAAGACCATGTGAGTGATTCTACTTGCTGTAGGTCCCATGGCTCACCGGCTTGCCAATCGACTTCCATCGCTTCAGTTGCGTTAGTGGCGTTTACCGAGGAGCTTCTCATTCCATTGAGAGTAACACTTTGAAGATTGCTTCCAGGTGCAAAGAGACTATCTAGCCAGCGCGATTCATTGGCAACATAGTTGGAGCCGAAATTGAGGCTCTCAAGCCGATTGCTAACATCGACGAGGGCACCGTGAACACTCTCCTCGGTCGTCTTTTCGTCTCCAGGTAAGGGTGACAGGATTGGCGTCGGAATGGGTTCTGGAAAGCAGGACTCCAATGATAGGCTTTCGAGACGCTGAAGGCTGGCCAGCAGCGGCTGTAGCAGAGCCGCGTCTTCATACTGCAGAGTGTTGAACGAGAGATCCAGCACCTTTAAGCTACCAAGAGGTGACAGGGATCCAGTCATAGGGCTATTTTCGCCGATCAGAAGCCTCATAATGGTAGCAAAGTCAGCTCGCAGGGGGATTGCAATACCGCTAAGACTAAGTCGTTCAACGCCTTCACGCACCTGCGGTAAACGCAACAATTGGCATAGGACCTTGAAGGCTGCAGCATTGAAGAAACCATTCGAGACATCTAGCACTTTCACCGGAGGTAGTCCTGAGGATGAAAAGATATCCACCAAGTCCTGGAGATCATCCGCTGAGTGAAAACCGATGTTACTGAGGTCAAGCAGGTGCGCACCATTTTTCACCGTCAGTACGGCAGTAATTTGTGGCTTTGAATTCGACCCGTTCCCGTCGCACTGCGAAATGAGGGCCAGCACAATAATTAGAACGCAAGCGCAATTTCAAGCTCCTGCGAAATGGAGACAGATATCTTCACGGCTACTCTGAAACTTACCTTTTTCAGGTAGATACTTTTTGCCGACGGTGGCACGCGTAAAGCACTTGCAGCAGCGTTGCTTTGCCCTCGAGGATTTCGCCGGCGAACTAGTTCAGCAGCCTCGCGCGCAAGTGCCGCTGCGTCATCATTCTCCTCCTCTCTCGATAGTTCTTGGAAGCCCATTTGGCGCTTAATGTCCATGATACCCACATCATCGGTTTGTGCAGATCCTGTAACACGAGTCGCCGAATGGCTCTGTGCATCGGGATCACCAGCCTCGAGACAAAAGTTGTCCCAGGGTTCTGCAGCTTCTCCACATGAACAAATTTTCGGACCAAAACACGTCCGCGTGACTTTCAACAAGATCGGAGCAGCAGCGCCTGGGCCACCCAGCACCAGCAACTTCTGGTGCGGATCTCCTCCAGTGACCTCGAGTCGGTCGTAAAATTTGCTTCGCCGGTCGATAAACGTCCGAAGACAGTTTGAAAGCTTCTTGTCGAGCTCGCCGACGTTGTCGCGATCCACCCCGTCGATGCGATTGCACCACCTACTTACACGGCTCTCCTTTACCAAGCCACGGTCTGTCATCAACAGCAATATTGAGTTGCAGTCATCAATACTCAATCCTGCTCACAAAAGTCCCATAGCAGTTGCATTAGAAGACGGCCATGCACTTTTAAGCGTTTAATCAAAAACAACCAGTTCCCCGCCAACGCACCCGAGTGCACGGCGCCTTTGGTGCCCGTCTTGTGCATGCAGGGATACGTGAAGCTCTGCGCTGTTCGGTGTCGGATCTCGCCACGACGGATCTGCACACCTAGATCCATGACACGGAGATACTGCAACACTTCAATAGTCAGACCCCACTCCCCACTCCCGCCTGGTCATCTGTACTTTACGAAGTAGTTGTTTGACGCACCAGCTCGAACCACTTGGCAGCCGACTGCGGCGACAGATTCGGCAGTGCGAACGTCTCCAGCTTGTTGATGGCATTGCTGTAGACATCCCTCAACTGATCGATCTCCGCGAACGCCGCCTTGAGGTGCGTCGACAAGCGCTGGCCTTCTCCCCGCATTGAGTCAAGTCGATAAAAACTACTTACTTAAGTTGGCCGGATACTTAAGTATCGGAAAATTAAGCATCCGACTAACTTAAGTAAGTACACGTATTTGTTTTTAAGTATTCGACAAACGCCAGCCAATGAAATCCATTTTACAACTTGAAGTCTGTCCTATTATCCGTCGCCGGTCCACCGCTGACGTTGCCGTTGCGCTTCCGCTGCGCCAGTTTGTTCCGACTCGAGGCCTTGATGACCTCTCGCGTCAGCACCTCCGTCTCCCCGCCGGGCTCCTGCTCGCCGCCCTCCGGCCCCTGCGCGTTCGTGGGCAGCA
>JAHQIV010001078.1:0-13935 GCA_030463285.1 Phytophthora europaea
TTTCCTTCGATTTCGATTTTGGACACAGCTCACCAGTTTTCATAATAAAGTTGCACATTGTTAAAAAAATTGTTAATGTGCAACTTTATTATGAAAACTGGTGAAGACCACTATCGTGATTACCTCGCACCAAAAGGGTCGGGAAATTCAGGACTGGTAATAGCATCAGTCGTGCGATTTGTTGCCGCATACCCGAGGTGAGTCGGGGGGAGAGTGCAGTCACAATCAAGTCGTCGTCAGAGGACCTGCGCCAATGCACAATGTCTTTCAACAGGACACCCGGGCGGCAAATGGCTCGGAAACGAGTGTTCGGGTTCGTTATGGTTCCGGTCTCCGTGTGCAGCCGGAGTCTGGACAACACCATATACGGAAGCCATTCACCGCATAAAGCACCACGTTGAGTGCGTTCTGCGTCCATGTACGCCTGACTCACCGCCCCACGAAGAGGGGCCAGATCGATTGTGAGTCTCCGGCCGCGCCACACCGTGTCGACCGACCCACGGAAGTACATCATCGCGGCCAAGGCCACGACCATGTCCGCGTTATGCGGCATCGTAGCAACGCCCATGGATTGCGCAGACTTGAGCCCCGGTTTGCAACAGAGTGGTGCCGATTCTGATTCCGCGATGTTGCAGGCTTGCTGAAATGGGGGAGATGTAAAGACGCTTGTGGGCTAGCTAGAATGTCCCCGACAACCCGAACTGTGGGGCTCGCCATCAATGCCCATTTGTTTGCCACGGCCGCTGCCATCGCCAGGAGCTCCAACCTGAAGTCCGGTATTGCTAATCCGCCTTGAGTCCTTGGCATTGTAGCCACATCAGCACTAAGCCATGCCCGCCCCTCCATTTTGTCGATGGTAAATCTCGCGTTCCAGATAAAATGCTTGATCATCCTCTGAAACTGAGCCACCACGGACGCCGACGGCCAGCAGTGTCTGGCAATGTATAACAACTTTGGTATGATAATCGCAGACGCCAGAGTGCTCGTTGGTCGACCGTCCTGGTTTTCTGGCCAGCCAACGCCAGCCAAGTTATCAGCTGCGTCCGGGCCAACTGCCACGTGTGGGCCGTACCCTCCGTACTGCCGACCTGAACGCCCAGGTAGCGATCAAGTTGGGCAGTGGCTTGCAGCTTTAGTGGCGGCGGGAGCGGCGGCCTGTCGGCGACCCTGGATGCATTAAGCGCGATTATGAGGGTTTTGCCCTCATTGAGAGCTAGCCCCGATGCAGCGGCAAATTTCCTGGCAATGAGTAGGATGGTAGTAACCTCCCCTGCCTGGCGCACATAGCAGGCGGTGTCGTCTGCGTATCCAGCTACCTTCAAAGTCACTGACCCCGCTTGACTTCTGAGCACAATCCCGGTAACAGGCGTGGCCTCGTCAATTCTTCGGTAAAGTGCCTCCAGCACTAAAACGAAAAGCAGTTGAGCTAACGGGCAACCCTGCCGTATGCCGCAGGTGACGGTTACCCACCTCGAGCGATTGCCGTTTGCGAGGAACCTCACTCTGGTCCCTGCGCGGATACCCTCAATGGTATGAACGTACTGCTCCGGACATCCCAACCACCGTAGTACATCATGCATAAACTCCCTGTCCACTGAGTCGTAGGCTTTGCGAAAGTCAAGTAGGAGGGTCAGGGCGCTCTCTAAATCCGGGTCAGCCGCTGCCATCACTTGAGCTGCGCGGAAAAGGTCAATAGTGTCGTGAATGACCCTGAAGGGCACAAAACCGTTTTGGTTGGGATGTATTATCCAGTGAAGTTTGGCACTGGTGCGAGTTGCTAACGCCCGGGTCAGGATCTTGTAGTCTGAATCCAATAAAGCAAGTGGACGATAGTTGAGCGGGTTGGTAGCGTCCCCTCCCTTCTTCAGGCAGAAGATGTCTGCCTCCAGTAAAGACTGGGGGAATACTCGCGCCGCCGTCCACGAGTTGTACAGCGTGGTGAGAACCGGAATGAGCTGGTCCGAGAAGTCTCGGGACCAGTCATTACCCAAGCAGTCAGGGCCACAGGCTTTACCAGGGCTCGATGCCCCGATTGCAGCAGCCACCTCCGCCTCTGTGATGGGGGAAGCTAGATCGTCTAGTTGCTCTCAATATTGCCCTGCGTCCCCCAGCCATTGCAGAACTTCGGTCCGGTCGGCCTCAGACAAGCCTACCTGCTGGAAAATCGGTGTCCAGGCATCGGCAAGCGTATCGGCTTTATCGTGTACCCCTCGGGCCGGCGTCCCATCCGCCGCATCTAGGCAGTGAATGGTGTTGCCGGCATATTTTGTACTGACCCGCCTGAAGAGCGGCTTCGTCGTCTTTCCATGGAAGTGTGCCGCTTCTCTTTATAAACGGCCCCGCCGCAGCTCCATCTTTGGCTCTGATACAGTCGGTAATGGCGCTGCATACACGCTGTAGCGGCGTCACTTCCTTGTTTCCGGTCAAGGTGACCGCGGCGAGCAAATCCGTTATGGTGTCGACTGTAGGCTCCACCCCTGCAGCGTCCTCTTTTATGCGCTTCTCCTGGTCAAAAAGGCGTTTGAGTTTCTGCGTCAGAGTCGCACGGTAAGTGCGGCACCGCTGCCTGATGATCAGTAGGGTCTCTTTCCGAATCGCGACTTTGAGGTCGTCCCATGCCTTAGCCGACTCCGCCGCAGACATATCACCTAAGGTGATCGGTTTCATAAACCCGTCCAGTCGCGCCTGCATCGCCGCCTTGACTGCTGTATGAGCTACCAATGGGCACGGATAAATGCGGGGCGGCTTGCGGATGCGGATGGGGTCGATAGGGGATCGGATATGCAGCCTCACGGCTTGGTGTTCCGCCTGTGTACCTGGATGACACACCTCAATCTGCACCATCCATTCTGCAAGGCTCGCCGACCCATACCATCGATCCAGCCTAGCAGTCGCCTCCGTTCCGTCCGATAAAGGGTAGCGGTACGTGTGGGTTTTGTCATGCCATGCACTGAGCACCTCCGGTGACCTGCCTTCCGGTGGTTGGAGTGCGTCCACCAGAGCCCATTTAGCGATGAGGTTGAGCAGTGCCGGCGATGCGTGTTCCTTCGTTCGACGAAAGCAATTCCGGTCCAAGCTAGCATCCAATGTGCAATTGAAATCTCCACCTAGGATTTTTTTCACCGGGGGAAGTTCCATGTCACCGAGTCGTCTGAAAAGCTCTTCTCTGCGCGCTCTCTGATGTGGGGCGTAGATGCAGACAAAGCGGAAGATGTCGCCTTCATACTTGCCCGTAATCGCATTGAAATGGGTGACCATTCCGATTCCAGGACCGGTCGAGCATCCGCAAGATGCCCATAGGGGTCCACCAGCATGGCCACCCCACCTTTCCGATCCTCCGGGGGGGGACCAAATGCCCGTCTTGGACAGTCAGCACCCGTTCGAAACCCCCACAGTCTCGCGAAGTGTTCTTCCATGCACCCCACCTCATCAGGCTCAACGTGAGTTTCTTGCAGCAACACCAGATCCAGTCGGCCATAGCTGTCCTGTCGCCGGAAAGAATGTAGCCATTCGTCTCTGTAGGCGGCTGTGCTACCAAACCCATTCACGTTCTGCGTGACGCAGCTGAATGTTTGATCTTGACCGTGAAGCCCCGGATGAGGTTGGCCTGCTTCCAAGCTCACTCGCCGCTCTGCTGCCTTATTTTTAGCCATCTCCTTTTTTCGAGCTGCCCTGAATTCGCCTCGAATCTGTTTGAGTCGACACGAGGGAGGAAGGGCCGGAAAGAAGTCGCCCAGCGTCCGCTGTTGTGGCCTTCGCCCGCGGCCTTTGACCGAGTATGCAGCCGGGCCTGTCCGTGAGGGGCTCCGCTGCTCCCGTGCCCCCCCACCGATGTGGTCAGTGGGGGGCTTGATAAGGGCCGGGTGGCCCTTAACAGAGACGAGAGGCGGACACGCCAGCTTCCAATGAAGCTAGCCTGTCCTCCTAGGTGAGGCTGGACGGGAGGGCAACGGTGTCCCTCCAAGCCGAGCTCTCCACAATGTGCTCGCATAGTTGTCGAAGTGCGGGGTGTGCTTGAAAGATCGAGCCTCGTTGTTGACGCGGCATATGCCCCCATGGCGTCGCTGGCCATGCCCGTGTAATGTGAGGCAAAAGCTGCAATACATACCAGCAGGCTTCCCTAACCTCTGGCGGACAGGCGCATGACGGTGCCCCGGGGAACATGCTTGTCAAGCGCTTCCAACGGGCAGGGTCGCCCGCTACGATCATGTCTCGTTTAGAGCCGCCCTCCGTATTGCAGGCGGCTAACCAAGTCCTGCAATACTCCTTCACCCCCTGACCGGGGGTGTCGTCAGCGATCAACCCGTGCAAGGCTTCGAGTTGGACGTCGTATGCCTCCAAGGTGCCCCATCGTAGCAGCATTTTGACCGGAATCTGTTTGGCCACAACTTCTGGATACGGTAAGTAGCCGAGTAAATTATGCAGTGCTGCTCGATGGCCAAGCAACCAAGTTAGGTTGGACAGCATGTCGGTTCTGCCCCCCTGAGTCAGCGGCAGTCGGAAGCCTGGCCCCACACGTTGCCTCCACACCGTGACAGCTGCAGCATTCTCGGCCAGCAGCTGGCGCAGTTTCGACCTATCCGCTAGCAGTTCAGGCTCTATCGCGATCGAGTCGAGGGTACGCGCAAGCACTGACAACCCGGCTTTGCCATGCTTAGTGATCGGAGCCCGTGCAGTAGACGAAAAAGCCTGTCTGGTGCTGTCACTGAGGTGCCGTGCCTCCGTCGCCATCCCCGTCTGTCCTGCCAGCGATTGCAATCGAGCTGCTTCTTTGCCGAGCTCCCCCTCAAGAATCGCGATATCGTAATGAGCACTGTCCAATCGCTCAATGTGAAGTCGTTCATGAATAATATCCAGTCTGTCACGGCGTTCAACCGCTCCAATAATGACTGTGTTAGAGTAGTCATCGTCCTGCAGTCGGTCGATACTCTGAATCTTTGGCGCACTGTACTCACAATGTGCAAGCACCTCCGAATACCACGGGTGTGTAGCACAGTGTGCGTGTGCAAATTGGGCGTCTCCTTCCGCCTGCCACTTAGTCGACAACTCGCCATGATGAACGCCGTAGAAATGCCCTTTATGATGTTTGAGCACAATAAACACAGGCAAGACGTGGAGGCAAGCGTAACTCTGCAGCATCACCTTGGCTGTATAATCATCCGTAGCACCGCCACATCCGGTTTCATGTACATCTCCATTCGGTAGTATATAATCCTTGTAGAAGTACCTTTGGACGTGGGCATCGTTGTGCGAGTTGACATCGAGCACAAATAAAGGCTCACGGGGATACTGAGACATGGCCCGCAATACTTCCGCCCCGCCCAAAATGACGATGGGATGTGGGCGTTCACTGATCTGGACCGTTCCTGAGTATAATGCGTGTATAAAGCGGCGGTGGCCACCGTCACGTCCGTCGGGGCTTGTTGAGACGGGTAAAGTCTTTGCAATTCCCGGCACGGATCCACAACTTGACACGCGACGTCGTTGGCCAAATTGGTCATCATTAGAGTGTACACGCTACGTTTGATCGCGTTGGTCCCCTTGACCACATCCGCCGTGAACTTCAATTTTGTTTCCACCGTCGACGTAGTGGAGGCGTATAGTGCAGCGTACGCGCATTGACCATTCGCAGGCACAGGCGTGAGGGACCCCCTGAATGGAAGCAGAAAAACTGGGAGCTGCTGCGGCATCCCAGGCGCAGCCGCCGTTTGTTCTATGGCGAAGCCATCTTGGCTCAAAGATGGTGAGGTCGACTCCCGGCCTCCATGTCAGGGCTCGATCCAGACCCAACGCCTTCCTGGTCCACGTTCCCAGGTGCGCTTTCGGTCTCGACAGGTAGGGACTGTGCTGTGTTTAGTTCCGAATCCAGAGAATATGGGTATTCCGAGCCCGGTGTCAGCGCTGGAGACTGTGTGCGGGATGGTGCCGAAGAACCGACGTACCCAGACAGATCGGAAGCGTCGTCGCTGATCATGTCGGTGTCTTCGACATCTGCCCTCCCTGGTGGTGTCGTCGCCAAGGTGTTTGCAGTGGCAGAAAAGTGTGCGACCGCGGCAGGGTTCGCCCTGGGAATCGAAGCCGCTGGGTCGGCTGCCAGCGGCTCGGTCACCGGTGCCTGTACGGCCTGCCACGCGCTTGCCCCTCAGTGTCCTCCAATCCCGTGTGGGGCTCGTAGGCGTAGCGCGCTTCGTCTTCTCGTCCTCACTGCCCATGTCCATATCACTGTCATCCGATTCCGGTCCATCTAAGACTTCGTATCTGCCTCGTTCGCGTTCTCGCTTGAAATTTGCGAAAGCGTGAGAGTGGCGTGGGCCCTGCTGCCGGTTAGTTCCATTAGCTAGCTTTCTTGCCCCCCACCCTCGTTTCTGCTTGGCTGCCTTCCTGGACCCCGTCGCCGGAGTCGTAGGGACTCCAGCCGCCGGTGATGTTGAAGCATTCGCTACAGAAAACCCCGTATTCTGTGATCCGAGCGCCGTTCCAATAGCTGAGTCCGCGCCACTACCTTGTAGTCCGGCCTGGGGTTTGCCATACCTGCGTATGACCACCTGGTACCCGTCCAATACGGCCGAATCGACCGATTGCTGTCCTGCCATGATAGGCGTCTCACCCCTCGAGTCATCATCTCCCTGACACGGTGACTAGCCCGGTCCATCGAGCACTGCCGCCCCTCCGGGGGCCACTAAGTTCGCACCTATGGGCGCCGTCGTGTCATTTAGTGGTCCCTCCATGGAGGATGAAAGCTCCTGTTGCAGATGAGCGAGGAAGTTGGCCAGACTATATCCGTCCGAGTGACGATAGTGGGCTGCTTCACCGAGGTTGTGTGTGGTCGTACTGCCGTTTGTGCTTGTTGCGCAACCTGTCCAGATGCTTACAGTCTCTCTTGCAGAAACCCGTTGTGTGATGTGGTGCGTAGCACCGTCCACACGGGAGACGTTGTTGTACTAGATGATGATGAATGGTAATCACTTGTCCATGAATGGCCAGTTTCGTTACTCCTCGAAGCGCTGAGGGGCATTCCTCCGCCTGAAATCGAACAAGCACAAACCTGTTGTCTGCGACGTCGGCCAGGTCCGGCCTTTGCCGCTCGGTGTCCACTACTTTGACCCCGGGGGGGTTGCCCAATGCTGTGAGCAGCACCACCAGACCGATATGAGCCGCTCCATTCATGCGAACAGCATACTGCCGGCGGAGGCGGGCAGCCCTGAATGTGCCGTCTTGTTTGTCACCCGTCGAATCCTCCAGCTCAATGCATGTGCCATTTAATCTGAGGGCTAGCCCTAGATACAGGTCAGCAACCTCCGAGAGTTAAAGACGAATTGCATCGTGTGTATGCCGTCGAAAAGAATCATCTTCACATCGTCCATCGTCCGGTCGATCATTTGCCGGCCCTGCGCCGTATCCGCGTTAGCAGCATACAAGAGGCCGAGCAACGTGTTATGCGTCATGGTGCGACGAAGCTTATCACGTGGTAGAACGTCCGCCGTGAGCGTCACTTCCAAGTGCGATTCATGGAATTGTTCAATCATGGCCCGCTGGATTAAGGGCAGTGTGGCATAAAGGAAATTTGGGGCGTGGGGAAGCTCAGGGATCCATTGAGGTAGGTCAAAAATGCCTCCGTTTCCATTTCCGTGCGGAGTCGGAGTGCACCATTCTCTCGCACCTCGGACTGGGTCAGAGCGAGTTTGCGGAGTTCTGCCTGCCGCACTGTGTCCACCGGTGCGTTCGAGACATGCCAAGGTTTGGCCAGAGTCTCTAGTAAGAGGTGCCGTTCTCGGGGTCTCCACCTCCCCGCCAGCGACGTCGGTGCCGGGTGGACGGCTGTCAATGCAGGGGAAGAGCCTTGTTTTCACCACCGCCGCGTAGCTGGTCTGGGGGGTGATGGGGGCAGCGGGCAGGCCGGTGGAAACTCCAGCCTCGGGTGTGAGGTCCGTGGACGCCGCAATATTTGACCCTGAATTCTCCCCTTGTGCGTCCGATGGTGTCATCACAAGCGCCGGGAACTGGGTCGAGTCGACGTCCGGTCGTATGCCCATTTGGTGTGGTCCACTAGAGTAGGTCAGCAAAGAGGATGGTTGGGCAAGGGCCCCGCCCCCTTGCGGTCGCTCGCTCTCCTGCCGGTGAGCTCCGCTCCCCTGAGGGTCGGGGGGTCAATGCCCATGCCCCCCACTGCCGTTGGGTGACGTGACGGACATGCCGCCTTGGGGTATCGGTGGCGCACGTGCCAGCAACTTAATCCTTCCGGGTCCATCAGCTCCTTGAGCCGTCTCGGGGTCCTCGCGTCAAATCCTCGTGTCCGGTTCCGGGGGATTTGGGGAGTGGGGCAAATAAAGCCGCAGTTTTGAATTCTGACACCCCCTAAATTAAATGGCACGTGATGCTGTCCCCGACTGGGTGTCGCAGTAGGCTTGCTAGTGTAACCGATTCGCACGTTTTATATAGCAGTCTATACACGACCGGATAACTGGACACCTTTAGTACACCCCTGACTAACCCCCCAAAAACCTTGCCTGTGAGGCATGAACCCTACCGCGCTCCGCGCGGGACCCTACCACGCTTCGCGTGGGGATCGGCTCGCTACGCTCACTCTGTTTTACCCTACCGCGCTTCGCGTGGGGCTCGGCTGGCTGCGCTCGCTTTGCGCAGCGTTTATGCCCTCCGGACTAAGGTATACAAGACGTATGCTCCTGTCGGCACTCTCAAATTGAATTAGACTCAGTTCATAAAGTGTAGCTACGGGGCTTTTTCCGTCGTTGTCTGTATCAATCTGCAAGGTGGCAAAGCACTTCTTGCTGACCGTTCGTTGCTGCGAACTTCGCGAGTCATCGTTTTTGCACTTCGCAGCGAAGTGCAAAAAACGATGACTCGGGCGCTAACTCACGAGCTGACGTGCAAACCCAGTAGATTAGCCGGGGACTTTTCTACATTGACGAAAAACTTCGTCAGCAAAAGCAACTACTGTATGAGGCGTACATCTTCGTAAGAAACGGTAGCGTTCCGCGTTCCTGTACAGCTCTCACGACGAGTCCATGCATTTTGAGGCTACATGTGTTGCGATCTCGCGCTGCTGTTTGACTATGACGATCACGCTATCAATGATCGCTTGAAATCCATTTTCTGTCCTTCCAATCGCAAATAGGAGCTTGAGCTGCCTCTCTATCTAGCGTCACACTGACTCAACGTCAGTTTACCCAAATGCCACGCCGCAACAGTAACCTTGTCCATTGCCTCCACCTGGCCAGCCAACACTGTTGACACCCACCTGCAGAGTATTCCAGTCTCCATCCGCTCATTATCAAACTTGCCAGCAACAACACAAGACCGACCACCAAAATCTTCTCGCCATGCTCGCTCGACGCACATGGTTGGCTATGGTGTTGGTCACAACTTTGGTTGCGCTGTTCTCAAGTTCGAGTGCATGGAGTCTGACGCCGCACGAACTTCGACGGCTAAATGATCAAGAAATTTACCAGCGTCTGCTCACTCAACAAGCGCAGATGGCAGACGACCGAGCGACCTGCGAAGAAATGCTTCGCAACAGCTTTTTGTCCAAGTACTTGACGAAGCTACCGACCTTTGGAGGCTTCCAGAGCTGTGTCAACGCCAACATCTTTGATCTATACCCGGCTATCGAGAACTCAAAATGCGACCTCGGGACCCTGGCTTCGCTGGTGAGTGGAGACTCGAAGGAATCGGTTGCGTTCATGGGAGTGCTGGGCACGCTGTTGGGCAGCTTGACTGGCACGAAGAGCGCAACAGATTTAGCTGTCACGCTTTCCTCGTGGGGCACCAACAGCAGCACAGTGCAAGGCTTCTGTAACATCATGAATGAACAAGCCGGGCCGTGCATCGAGGCGCTGGTTCCCGTGATCATTTCGCTCTTAGAGAGCGATGCGATGTGTTGCCATGAGCTGAACGGGTACCTGGAAGTAATGAAGCTACTCGTCCCAACGGGCCAAACGCTTGAAGAAACAATCTTCGGCTTCGTCAATGGTCTCCACCAAACCATGTGCACCACTATCAACTCGGACAGAGAGCTTTGCTCATCTTCCATGGTCTCGTACCTGTCCAACGTCGTGACTCGCAACGATTCGCTGCTCGGGGCTATCATTTTCAAGGCGGGTGTTCCTCTCTACTCGTCTCGCAAGAGCGATATCTGTTCATCACTGGAGGCGCCTAGCCTGGTCAGTGGTCTGGTCAATAGTGGAAGCATTCCCTATTACGCGGCATCATGTTGTGTTTCGGGTTTCTCGTCACTTTTGCAAAGCGTGGACTCGGTGGTGACACACTTGTCGGGCAATTCGATGGCCGAGCTCTTCGATCTCATCACGGGTCACCAAAATTCGGCATCTCGATTCTTGACATTCTACCCGGCCATTCAAGAGTGCAGCTTTGGCGGTGTGTGTACCAAACCGAACTTCACGCTGTCAACGTCCAATAGCTCTAATGCTACTGCTACCTCGCCGTTCGGTGGCGATGTGGATAGCAAGACGCGCCGCACAGAGGACGTCAAGTGCACACTGACGCGCGTGTGCGACAGCGACAACGTCTGTAGCGAGGTTTGCGAGGCTGGAACTGCAAGTATCGAGCCGTGGGTTGCAAATGCTATCGCTTACCAGCGAAACTTGTCCTATGCTGAGTCGCTTTGCTACGCGGAACTGCCAGGAACGCATAACAGCGTCATCACACAGGCCCGCGGCTATGGCAACCGCGACCAACTCTTCAATGCGGCGCTTAACGCCTCCAACGCTGAGTCGTACATGCGCACCAGCAACCAGTTCTTAAGTCTGACGGACCAGCTGAATTTGGGCGCGCGGTTCCTGGAATTGGACACGCACTACTTTGCTTCGTCACTGCGCGAGGGTCACTGCTCCAAATGGGATGTTCCCCTCATCAACAGCCTGTCGACAAGCATGGTGGCTTCGTTGAAAGATGCTCTGCATGCCAGTGGAGACGACAGCACGGTCGAGTGGGAGTCGTCACTGATAGGCTGTCTGCCTTCGCTAAGTGGTATCCGCGCTGAGGAGCAGCGTCTGCACAACGAGTCGCTAGTGGAGGTGGCGTCGTGGCTAGCAAGGAACCCCAACGACCTGGTCGTCATCTACGTGGAGATCGGAGATGAAGTGAAAACCTTTTCGAAGATGGACGCACTTCTGGCGCTCTACGCGAACACCTTCGGGGATCTCGTCTTCACTCCGTCCGATTTGGAGGTCGCCGGTGGGGACTGGAGTGGATTCCAGCTGAAGGATCTGATCTCCCATGGCAAGCGCCTCATCTTGGTGACCGAGCCGGAAGCGAACGACCAAATGTTCTACATGCGCGAGGTGTGTGGTGGCTGGGCGGATATTCCAACAAGCAAGTCGGGGCCTTCTGGTACGTTCTTTAACGAGACGACGAACGCTGGCAAGATCATTCGTGCCTTCGAAAGCGAGCTGCACTACGCCACTCTCAACGCTGGCGGCTTTGTCGGCGGCACCAGGAACGTGGACACAGCGGCGGAACCGGGCAACGTGAACGCTACTAGCCTCCCGGTCTTCGTGGGCGCTGGAGTAAATATTCTGGCCCCCGATGGACTGGACGGTGCGACGATGGCCGCAATGGTCTGGACGTGGGCGGAGAATGAGCCGGCTGCGGGCTCTACGGCCGTGCAGCTTTCGGGTGTTGATAGTCGATGGCACGGCGCGGTCGACTCGACCATCTCTCACGTGGCCTGTGTGAGCAGCAGTAACCGCATGGCGTGGAAGGTGGTTCGCCAGGGCTCGTCTTGCCCCATCGGATACTCTGCGGGTGCTCCGCGACTGGCGGTGGAGAACGTGGCGCTACTGACGGTGCTTCGGGCGGAGGGAGGCAACGTGACGGCTCAATTGGACGTAGATCTCAGCAGCTTCTCTATTGAAGTTCTCTGAAATTTATTTCAGAGCTAAGGAGGCGGTGCGAGTGGGTGTGCGATTTTGCGAAGTCGAATACCCTGCGAAATCAGCGATCTATTTTGCAGATAATACCGTTCTCTTTTCTTGCTGGATATCATATCCCGCGCAAAACGATAAGTTACCTGCATGCTACCTGTGTCGTCCACCTCAGCTAAGTGCGAAATCTATTAGCCAATAAGCTCAGCTCAATGTTGAACGAAGGTTAGTCCATGTAAGCTTAGTGCTATACAAGACTTCATGGATGTTGTACTGGGAATAGGATCTGGCCGAGTGAGCGACGACTACGTTCAATCTTCCGGGCAAGCTCGCCCGTAGCACTGTTGGTGACAATCTACGGAACGTTGCGCGCATTGGTAGCAGCGCGTATGGCGACGGCAAGCGGCGCGAGCCTTTCGTTTGAGTGAACGAGATAGTGATGTGCGCCGCACAAATGGGCTTGTAAAATGTAATGAGCCGCTATAACTAAATACTACGAAGTATTACCTTGAGACAAGAGCAGTGGTACCTCGGCCGGAAGTGAGGGCGAAATCTGTACTGCGTAGCCTGGCTTAACATTCGTACAACATTAGTAAATGTTGCATGAAACGCGCGCAGGAGATGCGCAATTTCATGTGAGCGCATTGCAAAAATGCTGTACGACCAGCGCTATTATTAATACAGCCCAACCCTCCAGAATAGAGCGGTGCTTATACTCGGCGAAGCGAGTTTCTAGCTGGCATCCGCGTGATCACAGCGTAGTCAACTGCAGAAATACATTTGAGCTCGATTGCTTTTTCATGAGGAGCCTAAGGGTGGAGGTGACGCGAGATCCTTGAGCTGTCGTGGCCGCGGGATCAACAGGTACATGTACTTCATACTGCTAAGAACACCAGTGGCACGGTTAGTCCGCGGACAACATGCAATCTGCGGTGTTCATGTATACACCACCAAGTGACCACGCAGCGCAGCAACGCTTTCTCTCTTTTTCCTTATTAACTAATTAACACTCGATCACCACATTATCGCAGCTACAATTCAGAGCTTCTCTTCGTGCAAAGCACGACTTTATGACAGCTCACGTCAATTGAGCGTTGACGTTTCCAGCAAGCAGGTTTAGGTCGTCCCAATACCCGACTTCATGGTGGTGGCCTCACCCCTGTGTTAAAATAAAATACAGGGTTTTTTTCTTTCTGAAAACATATTTCCAGGGCTTCAAAGTCCGTGAGAACGTTGTCGTTCGCAATGAAGCTAACTTATAAACTCGCTGTGGGTGGAGATCCATTCATGTAAGGTACAACCTTGTTTACGGGGTACCGTATCCGAGATTGGCAACAAATCGTTTGTGCTGCGTGAAAAGCCGCTTCAACCGAGATCCCCTCTGTGCAACGCGGTCCATTGCGGGGCCTTGCTCGGGTGGGTTCCCCGCAACACGAATAATGCTAATAAGTGGCGCTGTATACTACATGTATAACAAGCAGCCACGCCCGCAACTCTCTGAGGCATGCAGCCATGACGATTCTCGTTGCTCACTTCGTCAGTCGCGCAGTTGAATCCCGCGCTTTGCAACCTGCCGCCAGTCCAACGGACGGCTGGCGAAAATGGCCAACATGGCTACATCGCGGACTTATCCGAAGGTTATTCAGACTGGATTTTACTCAATACCATAATAATCCCCAGTCTAAGGGCAACCGAAATAACGGCTCATGCGGCTCTAACAGAGGTCGAGAGACCGTTGCTGTACAGTACTGACCTGCTGCTGACTCCCTCGCGCTCACTTGGGTAGCTACGCAGGACCTCAGCGATCTCCCCTCCCCCAATGTCCCTCCAGCGATCATGGCTCGCCCTGCTGCTGCTCATTGCCTGCGCTGCAATTGCATCGAGCTCGCCGCAGCAGCGTCGACAGCTTAGCGCCAGTGACCAGGAGCTCTACGCGCGTCTGCTGGAGGAGCAGGCGGACGACGCAGCGGCCTGCAACGCCAGCGCCAGCAGCAGCGTGCTGTCCACGTACCTGTCGGCGCTGCCGTCCGTG
>JAHQIV010001079.1:0-13931 GCA_030463285.1 Phytophthora europaea
CCCGAGAGACATAGCTTGTAGGGTGTTGACAGGTAGCGCCAAGAGACTAAGTCGGCCGGGGGAGGACAAGGTTCGCCAGGTGCGCTAGTGCAAGTCTCGCTGAGTCCAGCGAGCCGGTACGCCCGTCAGCCAACGCCCGTCAGCCAGGGTGCCGTAACTCTTCCAGCCGAGAAGCCCTTGCTCCCGGTGACCTGTAAAAGCGCTCGCGCGCCTTCATCCATCCTTTCCCAGGGTTTTGTGGAACGAAGTCAGCGAGCTCAGCTGACTCTCGGAAGATTTGACTGGCTTGGTTGCCTGGTCTCGGCGAGAATCGCCACTACTGTCCCGGAAGGGCCGAACCACTGGAGACAACCTAGCGCAGGCCGATAAGCGCCGACTAGCTCGGTGATTGTTGTGTCTGTGGCAAGGACTAATTTTGTGCGTTCTGCTATACCACAACTGGTGCCGCGACACGGGAACAGGGTGTACGTATTGTCGCAGGTACCAAGTAACCAAGTTTCGAGAAAACAAGTGAGTAAGATGGTCACGGGAACGTCACCGCCGAGTCCGGGAAGCCCAGCGACTGGTGGAGGATCCCCAACCGGAACTCCGAACTCGGCAAGTCAACGGGCTGTAGACGCGGATGTGGACACGGCCCGCAGTGTCCAGTTTGAAGACGACGATGCTCGCGGCAAACGAAGTGATGGAGAGTATGAAGAGAAGGAGGAAGCTGATGACGATTTGAAGCCGTCAGTGGAGTTACTTAGCAAGGTTGAGGAATTGTCGCTCCAAGTGAGCCGGATGGGTATTCCGCGCCCAGTTGAGCGCAATCTTGTCGCCCAGTTGAATGCAAGTGCGGACGACAACGTTGATGAAGATCAAGGAGTTGCTCAAGGGGAACTCATTTTTCACTCGACAAGATAGCCGTGTTCGATGGAAAGCGATACCGCTCAGATGCGTCCCTCCGGTGGTTGAAGCGGTTCATCTTCGAGATGAAAGACACTCGAATACCTCAAAATTCGTGGTGCGAGCCGTTTTCGCTGAGTCTGGGCCGAGCGGCCAAGAGCTGATACCGACAGCTGCCCAAGAAGACGCAACAGCGCTGGAACCTGCTCAACGAAGCCTTCTTGGATTGCTACTGCTCGCAATTTGACCAGTCGGCCCGTACTCGGTACTACTCAACGAGTCGAATGGAGAATAAATCCATCGTGACTTCCTCATCCGACTCAACGGCTACGCTCGTACGGCCAAGATCCAATACGAGAAGGGTGGCGCGGACGCAGCCGATCATGTCGAGCAGTTCCAACTCAATTGCGGCGACGACGAAGTGATGGATTTGCTGTATCCACTTCTCCAACCGGACTCGAGACACTCCTTGAGGTGACAACTCCCGGCCAGGAGAATACCGTCGAGATGACCGACGTGAGTCCCGCCGAGATGACCCACGCGACCCACGCCGAGACGACCGACGTAGTCGCCGGGACGATAGTCGGGATCGCCGAGTCGCAGTGGCGGAGGCGTCGGTCGATGACTTGTACCATGGAGTCGACTCCCGCCGATCGAGTCGTCGACTTAACGCGCCTGGGTCTTCGACCAGTGCCGGTAGTAGCAGTGAGTACAGCGACTACGAGTCTGATCAAGATCAAAACCTCGTTGACGCTGGAGCAGCAAATGAGCGGACGAATGGGCAGAACAACTCGGCGAGCGCCGCCGGGATGACCGTCCGTCCCGCCGAGATGATTCGCGTGAAGGACGGCCGTTCGACCGTCGAGGCAGCCGAGGTGACTCTGGCGAGCGACCGCGCTACGGCCCGTGTGCCGCTTGCGGTGTCGCCAACCATTCTGCAACCGCCGGTGCAAATTCAGCAAGCAAGTCCACGATGGAGTCCGTTGTGAGATATTCCAGCGACTGGAGAAGCTCACCAAGTTCGTCCGTACCTCCGTCGACAAGTCCGCGGTCCCCGCCGACCTCCAAGACATCTATCAGTCGATAAATTCAAACTAGGTGGCCCGCCAACACCGACTGGGTTGGATAATATCGGGCTGCCACAGTTAGCTGAGCCGGCGGTAGAAACCAACTATGTGTTCGCCTTCGTCAGCGAAGCGCAACGGCCCGAGATGTGTGAAGCAGAGAGCGCGGGATTTGAATGCGAAAACGATGGACTTGAACGTGAAAGCGACGGGGATGATGATCTCGACGATTCAGAGGAAGATCGCCGAGTCATGGCAAGCGGAATGATGGAATCTCAGCCACAGCGACAGGCTGGGGCAGGAGGAGGCTCCAAGACGATGAGATTATACCCAGGCGAGCGCATGGGGTGGTGGTCGGCGCAGAAGTTCGACCGCCGAGTCCGTGTGCGTGGGGTGCAGTGAATGACGTGCGTACAAAGATACTGCTGGACACTGGGACAAACGCCTCGGCTGTTAGCGAATCTTTTGCTAAGAAACTACGTCTGAAAGCTCGAGCAAGTACGGATAAACAGATCGAAGTACAAGGCATTAACAAGGGCAAGTTGCTCACGACGTCCCGGGCAACAGTGAAGGTGACACTCGGCTGGAAGGTTGTTTACGAATTTGAAGTATGGAAAATGGATGGCAGGTGTTATGGTCCAGTATTATCATGATTTCATACAGGATCAATCCTGTCCTTCAAAAACGAACTTAACTAATTATTTCAAGGTGAAAGATTCGTCGAGGACGATGAAGATATGCAGTGTGTGGCTGCAATGATACGCAGGACTCATCCAGGATTAATCATGGGGTAATACTGGATTGTAGTAGAAGGACAACGTACAGGTACATGATGAATGGCATTACACGGAGTGTAAACGCATGCAGACTCATGAACCATAGCGGACAGTAAAGGCGAACACAACGGATTGAGGTATGCACTGTATTCTTTCGTGTAGCTAATGTTCAGCTAATGTTTAGCTGCCTGCTTCCTGTCGAATATAGGTTGGCTACTTGCTGCGCGACTTGTGTTGGCGCGACTTGTGTGGGTGTCGCGTCAGACTCTGCAGGGTCTTGATCTGCTTCTTGTGGCGGGGGCATCTTCTCCTCGGTTTCGTCGTCTTCCAGCTGGGGTGCTTCCGTGTCTTGCTTGGGGGGAGTACTCCAGTTAGCAAGTAATAAAACAGCTCGAAACGACGCCGTGACAGTGAGCTCACACTCATATCCAGCGGGTGGCCTCCAGCGGCGTGGTGCATGAGCATCCACGAGACGTACACGCCGCAGCTGAATGTGTCGAATTGAATTGGGTTGTTCTGCTGGATGAAATCAAACGATTCCAGGCCAGAGATTTTGAGGAATGTAGCGATCGCCTTCGCGGATTGTAGATACGACGCTTGATTCAACGGATCATAATAAAAGATGCGCTTGGCCTCGACGCGAATAACCACACAGCACCCGTGCGCGTTGTGAAAATTCAGAGGCAGAAGCACCACGTCAACCCCCGCCCCCCCCACACACACACACTTGCTGCAGAATTCGATCCCGAGTTCTATCTTGGACTGGATTATCTTTGGTGCTGCGCGTTTTCTTAGATTTCATCACCGCATCTTGAAACCTGCGCTGCTGTGCGGCGTATTGCTGCCGCCCACCTCTCTGCCGCTGCTCTTTCAAGGTATACCAGGACCACTGCGTAAGCACCTCTGGCTGCGTCTGCCCGTGCCGTCGTGAGGGGCGCGTTCCTCGCCTGCATGGCCCCCGCGTGCGTCCATGACCGGCGTGTTCGTCGGGAGTGAGCGCGTTGCGGCCGTCCGCAAAAGCTAAATTGGCGGTTGAACATTTTACCCTTGAAAATTATTTTTTAATTACAATCCTGGCCAAAACCTGTTTTGTAATCTTGTATGGTTCCATAATTATAATCATAGACAGCAACGGGGGCGATTATGGATCGTCATGCCGGAGTCGACCTAATCCTGGGAACCGATTTCATGATCCCAGCTGGTATCCGGCTTGATTTGTACAACTCGACGGCGAGGTTGCCCGATGAGGTCATTATCCCGCTCTTCAAATCACGTGCAGCCGAGATTACGGGACCTTCCTATGGAGACCACGCCAGCGACGGTCCAGCTAAGCCAACCAGCATTCAGGCCAGGATGATCGCCGAGCTCCAACTGCGACGCAAGCAGCCGAGTGGCGAGACCCATGAACTGTGGGTGCAGCGAACGAAAGATTGGGTGCCACCTTTGATACACAGTTCACGCGGGAAGCCCACTCGGGTCCTGCTCACGAACGTCAGCGGGAAGCTCGTGTGGTGTCCCGCCCACTTCCCAGTGGTCCACTCGGCGCCATTTGGTGAGCTGGCTCCAGATGACGGATATGTCAGGCTGACCTCGGCGAGATACCGCGACTAGCAGATCCTTGCCTATGACGCCGCACTCGACAAAGACTTGCTCAAACGTGAACAGCGACTATACGATGAGTGGTTAGCCAAGCAACCACCGGTGGTGGAGCGACGGTAATATGCGCGGCCGCAGGGGGTGATGAATCGCGATCCGCACCGGCAGGGTGAGAACGACGTCGAGCTGACCTGCGCACAACGCCATGAACTGCGGGATCGGCGAGCGACAGCGGCTACTGAGTCGAGTGGGGCTGGCGAGCCGGCAGTGGAGCCAGCAGACTCGGCTGGGGTGACAGCCCAGACCAAAAGACCAGCAGAACCAGTTTTGACTGACGACTCCGATGGCGAGGCAGACTCAGCAGTAACCGCGGGTGCAGGACCTGAGGAGGCAACTGTCGTGTCAGGACGTAGCCGAGTCCAAGAGGCGGAAGAATCAATCTCCGAGTTGACACAATTATTGGACAACGCTAGGAAACTTAGCGCTGAGTTGAAGATGGACGAAGGCGGTAGTGAACGCTCCTGGAGCGCCGCAATGGACAAGGTTCTCCGCGATGAGATTGAAGTCAGCGATGCTCGATTGGCCGATGACCCCGAGGAGGACCTCTGTCTCCGGTTTGTCGCTGCGATGGCTCTCTGCGAAGACGAGTCAATTACGACGATGAGGGTCACGGGTGAGGAAGCCGCCGAGTTTGAAAGCTCGGTTAACGAGATTGGTCTAGCCGACTATACCCACGAGCTGGCATTCCTACCTGACCTGACCGACTCGTCATTGACAGTACTGGATTACACCAGTAAGAATGTGGCGTGCACAGCTCACACGGAGAGTCAGCGAGCCAAGCTGGTGGAGATGTTGAAGAAACAGGAAGGAATTATGATCGCCAGTGGGAATGTGCTGCCTCCGCCAGCTTACGGAGCAATCTGCGATATCGACGTGCAAGGCCACAAACCGATCAAACAACGAGCCCGCAGAGTTCCGCTCAACCATCTGAAGAAGTTATACGAGCTGTTGAAAGGATTACTCAAGGCAGGGTTGATCGCCTTTTCGAAGAGTCCCTGGGCATCACCTATTGTGATTGTCCTTAAGAAGAATGGCGTCGACATCAGGCTGTACATCGACTACAAGATGGTCAACGCTATCACGGTATTGATTGAATACGCCATGCCTTTAGTGGACGACCTGCTCACTGAGTTGGAGAGCTACCTTTGGTTCTGCTCGATCGACGCAGCCAGCGGATTTTGGGCGGTCATGATGACTCGGCGAGCCCGCAAGATCTCAGCGTTCGTGTGTGCACTGGGGCATTTCGAGTGGCTAAGGATGCCATTCGGGTTGAAGAACGCTCCGATGATTTATCAACGCATCATTGACAACGCCCTATGGGGCTACGTGCAGCCACGCGGTGGCTGGGCGGCTCACGCCGAGTGGGTCCGCCAAGCCCAGGCAGCCTCAGCAATCCAGTGCAGCCAGCAGGCGGGAACGAACAACCGGCTGACCCAGTCTTCTTCGAGTTCAGCATCCAAGTTCGAAGCAGACCATCGCGCTTCAGCGGTATTCAAGCGCCGGTCGTTCGTCGACGACATTTGTTAAGTTTTGGTGGAGCTACATTCGACGAGTGTTTGAACACGCTAAGTCGACTGCTGGCCAGGTTTGCCGAGTGCAGAATCAGTATCAGCTTTACGAAGATCATATTTGTGCAACCGGCCGCCGACTTCCTGTCACTCGAGATCTCGCCGAGCGGGATCCGGGCTAATCCAGCGAAGATGGCGGCGATCGCCGAACTGCCGTTCCCAAAATCTATGAAGGGAATGCCGGCTTTCCTGGGGGCACTGAACTAGTACAACCGATTCATTCAGAACATGGCGGTGTATGGGGCAGTCCTGTATCAGCTATAATGACGACTTCGGTCAAGGGGGTGACCTCACTGCAGCCAAGGTGGCTTTCGTCGAGTTAAAGAAGGAGGTGGCTGACGCTCCTATACTTCGACATTTTGACGCGAGTCCACATCATGCTGTTCGCTAATGAGTGGGCGCTGATCAGCACGCTGCTACAGCCTCACGGTGAGATACTTCACCCGGTACGATTCTGTGGACGAGTGCTCAACGAAAACGAGTTCGGCTATCATCCAGCTGAGAAGGAAGTGTTGGCCTTGCTACATCTATTGAAGACGTGCCACACTCTTCTCGCTGGACAGACGCTCCACATCCACACGAGATTTTCTACGTTGGAATGGGTCTACCAGTCGAAGTCTTTGTATGGCCAAGAGGTCAGCTTTGCAGTATTACTATCGCCATACCACCTGAAGATTAAGCATGTTCGCGAGCACGATGTCGATTTCGCCCAGTCGTTGCAGGCGATCATCACGCACCACATTAGGCTCGACGAGTCCCTGACTCATCTGCCCCCGCCATTGAAGAACTTAGCTACAGTCCGCCTCGACCCTGAGCTGATATATGCACATGGACCCCGTGACTCCGCGGGATACGTGCTGTCTTTTGATGGGTCTGCTAAGACAGAGAAGCACGGAGGTTATGGCAGCTGCTCTTGGATACCGTGGCGTCTTCCTTTTTGGAACATTGAGATCGCTGCGAGTGCGCACCTCCTATCGACCACGGTCAATATCGCCGAGTACACCGGCATGAACAACGGAGTGAAAGCTGCATTGGACCGTGGTGTCACGGATTTGATTATCGTGGGCGACTCTCGGCTTGCGATCCAGCAATCCATGGGGGTGATCGCATGTAGGAAGGAGACGCTGCAGGTCGAGCTAGCACGCCACAAACAGTTGATTGGTCAGCTGAGCTCGGTCCGCTATCTGCATGTAGTGCGTCACTACAACGCGGCCGCCGACTCACTGGCAACAGAGGCTCTGGAGGACAAAGCCGGTCGAGTGATACTCATCGGAGAACCCTAAGCCGACCTCAAAGCACTTAACAGGATATCCGAAGTCCTTTATACTGAGGCCAAGACCGACTCAACAGACACCACCGAAGCCAAAGCCGTAGTAACAATGATGACACGGAACCAGACGCGCCGAGTCCACTTTGAAGATGAAATGAAGAGCGAACTCGACCCCGAGCCAAAGGTACCGACTCCACCAGGTGCAGACACTGAGAACACTGAATTTGAATCTCCAAGAGCACCATCTCGAATCCGCCGAGTTGAACGACAAGTCCGAGTCGAAGCCGACGAGAATAGAATACCGAACGTGGCTGACATCGACCCAGTGGTGGTACAGGCAGAGCGACGACGAGGCATATCGAACGCTCAAAACGAAGAACTCAGATGGGCTGATCTGAAGACCTTGCTGCGCGGAGAGCTTGACGGCCTCACTCACCGCCGAGCTCAGAACGCCAGCAAAGTCGCGGACAATTTTGTGCTCAGCGAGTACGGATTGCTTTACTACCACAGTCAGAAAAGACATCGCGCCGAGCTCGACTCGACAGACCTCTCTCTCAGGCTGGTGGACCCGACGACGTTGATTGACGAAGTCCTACACAGCTGTCACAACTCGATTCAAGGCGGCCACCAAGGCATAGTCCGGAAATTCTACATGGTGAAAGCTGAGCTCTACTGGGTGGGATTGTACGCCAACGTAGCAAAACATGTCCAGGCTTGTGAAGACTGCAGCACCAGCAAGAGCAAGCCCCAGCTGAAAGGCTATTCTCCGGGAAACGTGGCATCCGAGTTCACATTCCAAATGGTGTCAATGGATTTTGTGATCCCGCTACCGATGAATCAGCGGGCTAACACAGCGTTGCTATTATTTCAAGATCACTTCACCGGATACGTCATCGCCAAAGCAATGAGGGCACTCGACGTGGCCAAAGCTTTCGAAGTGTGCGTGCTCCGACGATTTGGAGCATCCTCGCTCATTCGCCATGACTGAGACCTTCGGTTTATGAGTGAAGTATTCCAAGCGTTCGCCGAGCTGATGCAATCGAGATCAAGAGCTACGCTGAGCTATCGGCCTCAAGCTATCGGTCAGCAAGAACGCTCAGTCCAGACAATGGTTCAAACTTTTCGAGTGTATGTGGAGGACCCGCTTCAAGCTAACTGGGACGATATCGCCGAGAAACTGGTACATGCCATCAATAATTCTCGAGATACCACTCGGCGAGAAACGCCGTTCTACCTCGTGCACGGGTGGGACGCTCAGTCCACCCTGAAGGCTATGACGTCTACTATGAAGAAAGACCCAGCGAGTTCTGCGGACGCCACACAGTCGCGGCGAGAGGCAAACCGTTAACGTGAGATCGCTTAACAACTGGCAAAGGAATACCAACTAGCCGAGAAAGCTCGGCGAGCGGGGGAACAGAATGCTCGACTCAGCGGGAAGGAGCAGAGAGCACTACCCAACTTGGCGGCGTCAGCTGAGGAAGGAGAGGATCCGCCCACTGACTCAGCTGAGTCCCACAAATCACAGTTCCAGACTGATGATCAAGTATGGCTGTTCATGGAACGTGTCAAGCCAGGCCTAAAGAAGAAGTTGGCACATCGGTGGCACGGCCCATTTAGGGTGAAGAAGAAGATTGAGGAATTCGTGTACGAGCTGGAACTCCCTGACAAGAGCGGATACAGATGTTACCCAGTGGTCCATGTATCTCGGCTGAAGAAGGTCACGGACTTGGGGCAGCGGTCCACAGTCCCGCTGGTTGATGAATTCAGTAAGGATCAGCGTTTTGACTTTGATGAAGAGCTGCTGCCGGAAGACAGCTGGGAACTTGATGATGACTCAGGCAAGTATGAGGTGGAAGCAATACTGGATGACAAGATGTCTGAGTCAACGAACTCCAGCCGAGCTCAGAGACTATTCAAGGTTAAGTGGGCTGGATATGACGAGCCGACTTGAGAACCTCTAGCTAATCTGTCGTGCGGAGGGCTCCTGTTCGAATACTTGCGAAACAAGAAACGTGAAAACCGTCTGCAAATGGTGCAGGTTGCAAACGAAGACTAATAGCTACTGCACCACATGTTGGCCACCACCGAGTGACCAAGCAGGCTCGGCGGAATGGAAAAGCTACTGCACGGAGAAGAACGCTTACGTGGCAGCATCGTCCGAAGCCTCGAGGACGCTCTCGAAGATGTCCAACTCCTCGCGGTTGGCAGGAGTCGGCGCACCAGAATCCAGATCCTCGGTGACTTGGCCACGAACGTGCTCATAGTCGAACTCGGCAGGAGAAAACACCGGAAACTTTGCGTGCAACGGCAGGAAACACTTGTTGTACGGGTGCAACGCCGGCTGTCATAGCCACCAAGCACGCCACGGTTCCTCCTGATCGATCACTGCGGACGCTGCACACCAGTCGGAGTCGTCAGGAAACCATGGCAGATTAGCCGGAGGCGGGAAAGGCACCGACGGGTCGAAATACAACTATGGGTCCTGATCTGGAGCAGGCTGGTTGCTCGCCGAGTCGAAGGAAGTCGACGCCTTGTACAGAGTGCCGTACAGCTCATTGAGAACTGGGCGCAAGGCGTCACTACGACGCTTCCGTTCATGGCTATACTGCTGCCACAACTGGAGAGCCAAAGCGAGCTCGGCTGGCGTCCGTCCTGGATTGAGATCAAGATGCAGACCTAGGATGGCGCTTGAACCCACGACCCAGTGCATACGCTCGTACAGGGCAACAAAGACCTTCACCAAGTCTGGACGCTCCCCTCAACACTTGAGCCAGCATTCATCAACGTTCTCAACGTGTGGCGCAGTCTTGGGAGAGGATCGTCGACACTTGACTCGACGAAGCACGCTCGGCGACATGAAAAAAATCACGTATGGAAGCTTGGCGCGAAGTCGCTGGCATGGATGCTGAGTCGACATATCGTCCAGAAACGCGGCAAGGCCCTCGGGGGGCGACTGAGTGACACAGGACTTGCCACCGACGTACTCCATCTCAACCTTCACGGAGCAATAAGCGAGGATCTTAGTCCAGCAACGAGCCGACCCCAAGTGGAAGAAAGGAGGATTCCTCATCTGAGCCAGCACACGATACTCGCGCGCAACAGCCTGAGCAGCTCGAGCCTTCAGGGTTGAAATCGGCAGCGCCAAGACGTCTGGAAGACCGGAGCCGGCGGAGTTACTAGCCGACTGGGTTACTCTCGTGTGGCCAGATGACGCTGACCCGGACTTGGCGGACTTGGTCGTAACCGACTTGGATGACGCCGACTTACGCGCTGCTGACTTGGCTGGGGCCGACTTAGACGACGCCAAGCCGCGTTAAGCCGACTTGGATGAAGCAGACTTAGCAGATGAAGACTTACTTTTGGCAGTCGGCGGAGTGCTCCGAGCTTTCTTGGACGATGACTGAGGAGACGGCTGGTGAGGCCGCTTAGTTTCCCCCTGAGAAGGTGGACAAGCAGGAGAGGTCGCTGAAGCCGGGCCGTCGACTCTAGCAGGAGACGCAGGCTTGTCCTCCAACTCCTCTTCCTCGTCGTCATCATCATCATCATTGGCTTGCTGCATCCTAGTGCTCCAAGAACGAAGAGCCTCCAAGGCCTTGGTGTCATCAAGATGCTTGTCCGAGCGCTCCGCTGAGTCAGCAGACTCCGAGTCGGGTCGGCGGATGAAGCAGCCGAGTGAGAAGCCGAAGAAGCCGACTCCTCATGTTGATCAGACTGTGGCGAGAAGCTCGACGACTCGACCACTATAGGGTCGTCGGCAGAAGTCGACTGGTTTCCATCAGGTTGGCCAAGAACCGCGTCGTCCGAAACCTCCAATGTCTGGATCTCGAGCGCTTGAAGAACGCGAGCATTCTGGGCAGCCATCCGTTTCCCTGTGGTACGCTGAGGGACGAACGTCGCGCCTCCAGCCGATTTCGAAGACTTGGCACTCGGCGGAGGCGTTGCAGACTCCGCAGCAGCAGCCGCTGGCTTAGAATCCTTCTTCTTCTTGGAGGGAGAAGACGCGGCCGAACGCGGAGTCGGATTCGGGGTCGCTTTAGCCGACGGGGCAGGCGCAGAGCTCGGCGAGGTGCTGGTACTGGCAACAGAGCAAGTGCCCGCCGAGTCGCCACTTGAGCCGGTCGAGACGAGTGGCGTCGGGCTGCTAACTGGGCTCACCGACGCGACCGCCACAGAAGCTCCAGATGTAGACGGAAGCGTGGCCGGAGCAGCTGGTGTCGTCGGAAGATGCACGGAGGGTCGAGTAGCCGGAGTCAAGTGATCTCGGGCGAAATGACTCCCAGGAACTCGTCGAGGCTCCACGGAGGGCACATCAAAGTCGAGAGTGGACTCGTCGGGTTCAACGGATGGAGCTGGAGCAGCCGGGCTCGGAGGTGGCGAATCACGCGGAGCATGCGTAGGAGCTACGGGTCCGCTGACTCGTAGAGTCACCTCGCGGTGTTCGCCGTCCGGAATCCGAGCAAGCTCAGGCCAACGAATCTTGAGAAGTCGACATAGCCGAGTGTTAATGGCGAGCTCACTCGGCGAAAGTCCAGGAGCATCCACTCCAGCGACAGCAGCAACAGCCAAAGCAGGGTCAGTCACGGTGATCTTACCATAGTGGCGGAGAATATTTTTCTGCTCCTCGATAACTCGGCGTTGCTTTTCAATCGTCTGGTTGGCGAAGCGCAAGGCACGATCAGCACCGCCAGACGAAACGACTCGAGCAGCCTCTTGGATTTGACCGAAGTACGACGACGCCACTCCCTGAAGCGCCGAGTAGGCGACGTCACGTTCCTTGAGATGAGCCATCAAGCGGTCCAAGTCCGTATCACGCTTCTCAACCAAGCGCTGGAGCTGGTCCACAAGCACTTGTGAAGAATCCACTCGGCGGTTTGACTGGCGAGACATCTCCCTCATCTAAGCCCCGTGAGTGCATACCATTTTGCGGAAGGAAGTGATCAGCTCGGTGTTACGCTGAGCTTCCTTCTGCCAGGCATCCCGCTCGCGGACCACGACGGCAAGTTCATGAGCCAGTGGAGCTGCTTCGGCAACCGCCGTTTCCATCCGACGGGCGAGCGCGTGGTTCTCGCGTGTCAGCTTGGCATCCCGGACCCGTAGCTCAGCGAGCTCCTGAGTTGAACACGGAGGCGCAAGCGCGTCAGCCCGAAGAATCTCCAGCATCTTGGATGACGAGTCGGCGGAAAGGAGATCTCGACGGAACGCAGCATCCGACGGTGTAGGGGGCCGAAGAAGTGCGTACGCAGTCAGCCGAGCTTGATCCCTCTCATGATTCCGCCAATCGCGCTCTTGACGTTGAAGCAGATTCCACAACTCAGTCACTGTTGCAGGAGGAGGCTCGTTCTCGACAGCCGATCATGGTGAACCGGCGAGTGGTGGTGGCGAGTCATTGGAAGCGATGCGTCCAGCTGCCGGAATGGGTGAGCTGGGCGGGGGTCGAGGAGAGTCAGCCGGAGTTCGACTTGGAATCCCCGCTTCCATTAACCCATCGGGTCGAAGCCCTGGAGGCACAGGGCTGCGAGGAGGACTCGGCGTAACTGACGACAGCGACGAGTACGTGTCGCTGTGGGCCGGAGAGGAACACGCCGAGTCGCGTTGATCTGGATTAGCTGGTGAAGCGGGCGAAACCGGTCGCAGAGGTGGGTCGTCACGAGTCGATTCCTGGGGAGGCTCCACAAGCGGAAAGGGATCCTCAGCCGAGCGATCCTTCAAGATGGAGCGAAGTCGAAACCCAGGCGGTTTTGGGCCAGGGCTTGACGAAGTGTCCTGAACCACTGGGGCCTCAGGCGAAGGTGGTGGGCTCGGCGATTGAGCATGGAAGAACTCGTCGAGCTCCAACGCTGAGTCAAACAGCGGTTCGTCAGGGTACCTGGGACCCGCAGCAATTCCGATAACAGGAGCCCAGATTGCTGGACTACAGGGGACCGGAGCTAAGGGCAAGCCAACGGGAGCCAAGTCGACCTACAATCAACAAGGACGCCGTCAGCGTCGACTCTGCGGGACCTAGCTGGCTCAAACTCACGCACCTGGCTACGGGAGTCGTCGCAGGGACTCGGCTCAACAGCATCGGCAACCGCAGGGGGATCACTCGCGGGAACCAAGCCAGCGTCATCCGACGCAAGTGAGACGGCCGAAGCAGAACCAGTCACAGCCGAGTCGCTGACGTGCTCGACCTCAGCGGAATCGGAGACAGCCGGCTTCGCCATGAAGAAATCCTGCGTATTGACGAGAGGTGAGACAGCCAGCCGGAGCGTCAACGGGAGAGACACGGTGGCACCAGCTTACAGACAAGAAGGCTCGTAGAAGACACCCGGCGACGGCGTGGGTCGTAGAAGTTGTGGAGATCAGAGTGAAAGCGCTGAGTGATGGGAAGAGATCCAGACGACACACCAGTTGGGTCATAACACTCGCCAGCTGGGATCGTATCATGACCGGGGCAGTTATGGTGTAGTGCCACACCGTAAATTCGATGACCCACATGTGGCGCAATACCAACAGCTGGTGAATCAAGCAAGGCGGCGCTGTCTCAGAGTGAGAGCGGTCTACGCCTTAACCTGAGAGCGGTTGAGTGTTTCAGATTGAGAGCGTACACGGTGCTATCTCGCCGAGATCGGAGGGTCGGGGAAAATCTCACGGTGGTTACGAAAAGGCTCAGCGAAGGGTCGGCTGAGATCCAAAACTCCCTCATTTCATTAGATATTTGTATATGACTATA
>JAHQIV010001080.1:0-13928 GCA_030463285.1 Phytophthora europaea
GTGCGGCGCGGCAGCTACAGCGCCAGCGCCAGCAGCGGTCAAGCGGAGGACGCCAAGTTCAAGTTCAGCGTGCACACGAAGCAGCAGCCCGCGCTGCAGTTCGCCACGGCCACAACGGAGCAAAGGGGCGAGTGGCTGCACTGTCTGCTGCTCGCCACGAAGCTCCAGGCCACGCACGAGATGCAGGAGCTCCAGGCAGATCGAGATGGTAGACGAGTTAAGTTGCTTTTACTTTGTAGTGTTGGGGCTGACTTGGTTGTCGGGATGTTGCTGGTGTAGCGTTCTTGAGGTTCGCGTCGAGTGGGTCGGAGGACAGTGACGAGGAGGAGCAGAGTCGCGTGTCGAGCCCGCCGACGTCCTGGTCTGAGGAGAACGCGCTGCGGTCGGCGCAGTTGCTGTCGCAGCGTGCACGCCCCACGGTCGTGCAGGTCAGTGGCAAGTGAGGATGGTGGACGAGGAGACGGACGGAGAAGCTCATGGATATCTACTGTTTTGTTGCTATAGTCGAGTGTAAGGCAGGCGGAAACCACGAAAAGCCCCGTGTCGCTCATGATCCTACGGATCACGGCAACCGGCGATAATGGCGATAGGTTTGTGCTGAGTTTTTTTTGAAGTTTTGAGCTGTTGACACGCGTTGTCGTCTTCGTAGCTCACGATAATATGTTGTCCTTGTCGTCAGCGTATCGACAATTGTGCCGGTTAGTGAAGCCTCTCAGGGCAGGGTGAATGTCCGCCAGGTTAAGCTGGACGCGATTAAACAGTTGCAAGCGGAGTTGCGTCGGTCAACCAATAAGGACAAGAAGTCGACGACAGGGCTGCTGCAGAATATTTTGCAGCGGGAAGCCGATACTTTCGTCCTTTACTTGGATATTGGGGACCAATGGCTGAAGGATGAACAACAGTCTATTGGCCATTACATCCTTGGCTGCGCAAGTCGTAAGATCGAGCTTGCGTTGCTGCCGTTGAACAAGATGCCGCAGCCCACACTCGATCTCTCCATCGTTGGGACCAAGACCAAGATCAGTGATCTATCGCAACGCCCGTACACATGCTACTTGATCGACATCATTTTCAATGGCACGACGTGGCAGCTCGCGCGGCGGTATAAAGAATTCGACACGCTGCATAGCCACCTGAAGAGCAAGCATCCTGCTGTAGATTTCCCTGGCTTGCCACCGAAGCACGTGTTCACCCCATTGGAAGGCGAGTTTATCGATTATCGCAAGGATCAACTGGAATCGTTCCTGAAGCATTTGATCCTTCACCCCATAGCCAGCACCGACGTGCTGCTCTTGTCATTCCTGGGTGTTGTGTCAGTTTCGCGCGATCCTGAACTCAGCCAGAGTGGAAAGAGTGTGATCCATGTAACCTCACTGCACAACAGCGTTGCTAGTGGCGACATCATTTTGTTTTCTTGCAGATTCGGAGCGAGCCGATTGCAACGCAAGGTGCGTACGACGAAGCGAAGGGCGAGATTGTCGTTCAATCTGATAGATCTAACATTACTTTGCGTGCAGTTTACTGGATCCAAGTACGATCACGTTGGTATCGTTGTTCCAGGCGAGTCACGATTTCTGCTGCGCATCATGGAGGCTACATCGGAGGGCATTCAGGTGTACTCCTTGAAACCGCGGCTCATGGCCTATGCCCGCGAAGTATCCAACGCAATCGTCGTTCGGAGAGTTGAGACGGAACGTACTCCCGAGTTAATTGAGCTGCTGAAGGAGTTCGTGCATCGGGTTGACGGAAACCCCTACAGCATCTTTGGCATCCTTCGCTCCACTGGTGAATCGGACCGAAGCGTCTTTAACTCAGTCCGTAACTGTGCAGACGAAACTGAAAAGTCATTCACCACCACCGGCAGCAGTACGAGCTCGTCGCCATCGTCTCCGGTGACTGAGAATTCGGATGTGTCCAAATCCAAGCGAAAATACTTCTGCTCCAGCCTAGTAGCGTCCGCGTGGAAAGAGTTGGGGTGGTTGCAGACCAAGCGAAAGTCAAGCTCGTTCTGGCCAGGTAGTTTCGAAGATGGAGGAGAAGTCGAGCCGCTGTTAGCGCCGGGTGTGGTCCTGCACCCCGAGACAGTAATCGACTGTCGGATTGTAGAAGTAGGGCTGTCTGCTCAGTGCTAATGATACCGTAAGGATGTCGACAACAGTACATGTACACGTAGAAGGTGGCTCTACGGCATAATGTGTCGATAAAGTATAGATTTGAAAATTGAGAAGATAAGAAATAGGGTGATGTTCCCCTCACAAGGAGGGATCCAGAAATTTGGTTGAAGCCGCATGTTGTGAGTCAATTCCACGGCAATCTTTAGTAAAAGGCGAAAGATTGATGCGAATGAAATTAACTCTGCGGAATGGTTTGATGACTTAATGTAGGCTTTTGTCTATATTCTAATTTTACCCTCGCGAACATCTGCCAATATTAGGGAAATTACCAATACTACTACCGTTTGTATTACTTCTATGTAATAATCCCTACTTGAGCTCATAATATGATATTATCATTATTGTTTTAGTTCCTACTTTCATGTAATAATTCCTACTACAGTAAATATCTATTATTTTGCTAATCGTAGTACATGTAAGGGATAACATCGGAAACCTGGGCTTGCATGTTTTACTTAGAAGTACTCATCGAAGAAGGTTTCGAGCTTCTTTGAAAACGGTAGGTAGGGGTTGGCATTGCGGTAGACAGCAATAGCCGACAACGCCTCAACGAACTCGGAGAACACAAACTCGCTATCAGCATCGTACCCATTGATGTTCGTTGCAGTGTTGACATCGCCGTCTTGTTGCACGAAAGCGACGAGCTGCTTGATTTTGCCGTGCGGGAAGAGCGCGTCAATGAGCCGTCTATCCTTCAGCAAACTCTCGAAGTCACTCAGATCGAGCAGCTTCCCTCGAGACTGAGGGTTCTTGTTCTTTTGCGAGTACGTGTTGAAAATCCGCTTGAGCTTCTTCTCTTGGGCTTTGCAAACATGTTGCACGTCTGGGTGAATCATTTGCTTCTTGAAGGTCAGTCCTTGCTCTTGGAATTTCTTCGTCAAAGGAACGACTTTGTCGACCACAAGATCAACGACACACATGAGGAGCGATCCCGCCCCATTCACAGTCTCGGCAGCAACCTCGTCACCCATATTCATCATTGTCGCGATTTGACCCATGAATTCACGACGTTTTTGGTAGTTGTTGTAGGCTACTCGGGTAAGCGCTTCGAAGAACTCGTTGGGGGTTGCTCCTCGGTCTTCCGGGTCGTCATCGCCTTCAGTGCCAGGCGGCGGCCCAGGTACACTAAAACTATCCCCTACATTGAAATTATCCAGCGGGACCCCTCCATTTGACTGGCGAGATTGCTGGTAGATCATCTGCAAATGAGATCGCAAAATGTTCTTCTTGTTTGTAACACCGGCCTTCGTCATCACTTTCAAGAACTCCTGCTCCAGAATGCCCTTCCCACCGGCGGCACTGCCGTAGATACGGAAGATTTTGATCAGATCGAGCACATTATCCTTATAAACTTGCTCAATTTTGCGGAACTCGTCCTCATTCTCGCAGAGTGATAACAGTTTCGACGCTGGTAACGAGACCCACGATGCCAGTGTTTCTTTCTCCAAGGCCACAGAGATGTTAGAGTCCTTACCAAGTACCCTCCTGGAGAAATCATTGAAAGCCTCTCGAGTAACTGAGTGTTCATGACAGCTCGCGATATGCCGAACAGACTTGCAAATATCGATAAATCGTAGGAACTGCAGATTGATCCGCTTTAGTTTGGTCAGGAAAATGTAGAATTGCTGCTGCGCGAACGGGTCGCACTCGTTTTCTAGCAGAGAAGTCTTGACTTTTTGCCACTGTGGTGTCAAGAAGGAGTAGCTGAGGTGATACCTCGGAGAAAGCTCCATCCCGGGCGCGACGTAATTCGGGTGGAAGAGATACAGGTACACTGCGTATGCGTAAAGTGAGTCAAAATCGTTCAGCACGAAGCTGTCTCGAGTAACGATGTCAGGCGGGAGGTTCAGTATCCTTGGCCCAATTTTGAAGTAGGATCTCAGCTGTACTTGCGCTGAAGGTGAGAGCGTCGTTGCTGTAGTCGAGCTTTCTGCTGCTAAGGATGCAGCCGTGTTAGATAGTTCGGTGCCTCGAATGCGCTCATACTCGACCTGGGCTTCAGACGAAGTGTGAATCAGCAACTTGAGCATGACACCAGGGCTGGCAATGACTGTTCTTAGATCTTGCAGGAACTTGATCGGCTTGAGCTCCTTTTTCTTCTCCTTTAGTCGAAGCTTCGTGGATTTTGCACTCGATGGTTTTTCCGGTGTGGCAGTTCCATCAGCAATTGTTCCTTTGTTCGTGCTCGTGGCTTTAGTTTCACTCGTTTCGCCGCTGGTGGGTCCCACCTCTGCCCCACGTCGGCGCTGGAAATTCAGCCATTGAATCAGGCTGTCTGAAGGTGGGGACCTATCGATCTTTTCGATCGTTTTATCCAAGAGTTTCCTCATTGTTTCGTCGTCCTTCTCGTCATCTAGACCGAATCCATCGATTTGAGACATTGCGTGTCCGCTGCTCAACGCATCAAGTAGCTCGTTACCATGAGCACCTTCGAAAAACTCGCCCGCTGTCGCGGGGTACATTTGAACAAGCTGCAATGTTTCTGAAGAGAACGGCAAGTTCTGGGTAAGTGTTACGGGTTGTGAGAGAACAATAGCTCAACCTACTTTGAACGCTGTGGTCGGCCTTCCGAAGCGAAACGTGAAGCAGCTCCAGAATTGAATCACCGGCAGTGTACACCACCTTTAGCATCTCCTGCTGGGTTTCTTTAAGTCGATCAATTTCCTAGAGGAGATTTGAAAAGTTCTAAGATGATCCCAACCAGACAAAATGTGCCCGTACAAGCAAATCAAACCTTCTGGGCTTCCTGCGGTGTATCTTGTCTGGTAAAGTCACAAAACAATTTTGTCAGGATTTTGTACGTCGCACAAATAAGGTTGCAACTTACAGCTCTTCTTCATAGTGACGGCGCAATTCTTGTAGTTTCTCCTTATTTCGAATTCGCATGAACGATCGCCAGCTCCCCCAAATGCGTCGCAGTTTGGTCAGTTCATTCCTGCAGAACAGTCCGGGGTCAGCAACTTGCTTGCAGGGTTTAATCACAGGCATAAAGCTGTGTACCGCTTGCAGGCCTGTTGAAAACGCTGCAGTCTCTCATCAGCCACTCGCGCTACGTATCCTCTCCACACTGAGAACACGCTCTGCTTGAATGTGTGGTTCGCTTGGGAGTCCTTTATGAATAACATGCGCTTAATGTTGGCGCCTTGTCGATGGGCGTTCGCGTTAGCCTTCTTCCACGCCACAAAGATCATTCTCATAATCTGAAACCGGAGCGTCAGCACCGTGCGGTTCATCATCATAATTGCGGCTTTCGCTCTAACGAGGCCAGCTTGCTTGAACGTCGCCTCCACTCTCATCGCGACACGATCGAACTTTGCGTAGTCGAGAATTCGCTTTGCTAACTATTCACCCACAAACGATTAGTACCAATACCTCCTGCCTGCTTCAAAGTTCACAAACCTTGTCCGCCTTGATCCGTGGATCGATGCTCAAAATCATGTCAATCAAATATTTAAGACGCGGCGCGTCGCTCATCCGCGCAGAACCACAAAACGAGCAGCGAAGTACCCACATGAGATTCGTAGAGCTGCAAAAGCCGCACGTGACAGGTTGGCTGGACATAACTACTGGGTTATGCGCTTCACTCGGGGGCGTGTGAGTGGTTGAGAAGACCACATGCGGCGTAATTCCGCGATGGTCAACGTGCCCTTTTGTCACCACACCTCCGTCCTGATACTCTGTCGGCCCCACCAGAGACTTGAAAAATTGTGCGCGGTGCCTAACATCGGCAGCGCCTTGTGCGAGTCCGTCATCACTGCTGTCACTGTCGCTACCCTTAGCGTCCATGCGGTCATCGTGAATATTGTTGAACACAGTACGGGTTTTCTTATGTAGATGTGTCGCTGCCGTCTTCCTGCCCAAGTCGCTTTTGCCGGACACGTTTGAAGAGGACCCATCGGACGCGTGGAGGGCGTGCAGTCGTTTACTCGGCACGCTTCCGTCTACAACGGCGTACTTCTGAGGTACGATCCCAATCTTGTGCACCGCTGAGGGTGTTGGCTGAGCTCCTGGGCTAATGATCGCAGACACTCGCCGGCGTGCATAGTTTGTTGGCACCACTTGTTGGTCGTAAATGTCTGGTTCGCCTCCTCGTGCTCCAAGAGGCTCCAACGAATTGTTCCTTCGCGATGGCGGCGGCTTTGTCGAAGAAGAGTCCAAACTGTGCACAGGAATTGTGTCCTTGGGCTTCTGCATTGTTGCGAGTGAACGGAACTGGGTGACCGGTCATGCCAAAAAGGTAACGTCTGTTCGGGTCAGAATGAACGTCGTAGAAGTTGCCGTTTTACCATCACTCTTCTTGTCAAAAGTGCTGTCTATTCTCGTGATCGACGAGCTCACCTCATTCCGAAAAAGGACTTCGACCAGCTCATTTGATCCCAACGAAGCACAAGACTCGCAAGAAAGGTATTGTCCTTTATTGGTGACTCGGGCTCTGAAGCCTCAAAACCTGGCGATGTCATCCCTCCCAGCACCATCGGACCAGACTCGAGTGAGTCGTGCTGGTGTTGACAATGTCGAGTCGGGTGCTGGATCTGTATCGGGTCTCTCCTTCGCGACAGATTTGCTCTTTAACCTGGACGACGTCCGTGCCGACTGCGCGTCCGGTCTTACGGCTCATGGCAACTTGGTGACGATGCTGAGGAACCGAATTAGACTGGAAAGGACGTACGCCCATGAGCTGAGCAAGATGGCTCGATACTCGCGTCTGGACGAGATGGAGCACGGCACGATGAAGAATGCGCTGGCGAGTTTGAGGGCGCAGTATTTGAACACGAGTGTGCAGCACCAGCAGCTCGCCAAAAACCTCGAGGAGGATGTGCTGAAGCCGATCGAGGTCTTGTACGAGTTCAACAGCGAGAGAGAGCAAAGTCTGACTCGTCGAATCAATAATGTCAAGAAGGACGTCAAGGTACGATCGACTGTAGTTTTCTCGTGAGAGAGATGCAGCGTCTAATGACTCGCTGGTTCTTGTAGACTCAGGAAGACGCATACAGGAAGGACTACGATGCCTTCGACAAAAACTTCCGCGAGGCGTCTACTTCGTTCTCCGCTGCGATGGACTCGGGGTTTTCTAGTACGTTGCTCGAGGACCAATATCACCAACGTCTTGCACAGATGGACGTTGGAGAGAGCCCGGCAAAGAAGCCAGGATCGACCGCTCTAACGATCCGCCACGACAAATCGACTGGAGCTGCTGCGCTGAAAACGATCAACAACAACAAGCTCGTGAATTGGCTGCGATCATCCGAGAGCCACCGGAAAGAAGATCTGGCTAACAACACAGTCAAGTTGATGGAGGTAGGGATCAATAGTCAAACACCAACACGGTGGCTACTAATGTTCGTGTTTGCCTTGCATGTATCTCAGGCTGCTGAGAAGTCGAGGAGGAAGTGCCAGGAATCCTGGCAAGGCGTCGAAACGAACCGAATCAAAATGTACCGTGCTGTCCAAGCTGTACTAGCGGACTACCAGGTAAGGGTTGAATTAGTATCTGTTGAGTAGCTCTGATCCCCCCCTAACTTCGGAGACACATTGCAGCGAGTAGCAGAGGACCGTATCTTCACTATCGCTACGAACCTTCGCAAGCACGTTGTGTTTGCTTCATCGACTCTTGCAAGCGAGCAGGTAAAACAACTCTGCACAACTGAAAGTCCCCTGACGTCTGAAACTAAGCGTGGCTGGTTGTTGTAGTACGATTGGCAGGTGATCGCGCCAAAGTTCGAGAACGTCGACGTCAAGAGCGACATCCACGATTTCATTCACTCGACTCGTGGAAACAGAGGTCGCTTCCACTTGGCAGACTTGACTGTGAATGACTTGTGTAACGACACGACTCGGTCATTGGTGACATCGCCATCCTCGAAGCCTTGCCGGCCACTGCGGAAGACTCGCCTCGAGATCCGCGATATCTCGTCCAAAAAGGTTCCGTTCGACTACGATGGCAACCAAGAGCCCCTGTGTGAAGCTTTAGGCACTCGACCCAGAGGTTCGGGTGGGATTCAGCATCACCAAGGTCAAGGAAGTATCTCCTCTCATGATGAATACGCGCGCTTGCGAATCGATTGCAGCACTTCGTCTACGGAAAATGACTTCGCTGCTGACACCGAAGGGGGTACCGTCTCCGGAGTACAAGCTACTGACGATCGTTTTGATGCCGATGCGGAGATGGAAAACAAGAGTTTCGTTGCTCAACAAAGCGAACCAGAGCACGACAGCGACGACCCTTCCCCGAGCATCAGTCCGTCAGCTAGCAGCAACTCGCTCATGACCCACTTTTTGAAGCACGACCACGAAGCGGAAAGTTCGGCGGAGCAACACGACTCCACCCCAGTTACCAGCGACAAAACCACGAAAGCCTAACAAGACATCACAATAGGATAAGACATGAATAAAAACTCTGTGCTGACAGACAAAGCTTACCCTTGAAATAACAAGACATATCGTTATTTCATGACACTGCCCCAGCTCACGCATAATTTTAGCCGGTTCATAAAGTTCATCGCGTTCTTACCACCTATGCATTTCTTGGTTAGCACCATTCGCCCTTTTCCTTGGAACATTGTGACGTACAATGGAAGACTACATCCGTGGCGTCCTTTGCGGCTACTTGCAAGTGCAAATTGGTACACGTGATGATGCGAAGCGGAGACGTACGTTTGTCGTGCTCTCGGATTCGCGTATGGACTATTACCTGTCCGACCCACGCCCAACATTCACCGCCAAGATCGATGCGACGTACTTCCTCTCGACCACAACTCGACTTCACTACTACTTGGAACTGAACGCGCGAGCACCACCGCACTCGATCTGCCTGACGACAGATCGGGGCACAGAAGTCTACGTCGCTGATACGCAAGAGGAGGCCGATCTGTGGTTCCGCCACCTCTCGGAGCGACTCGATGCGCTCTCGACGATGCTCAAAGGCCCTCTTATGCTACGAAAAGAGCTTGCTGCGAATCAACAAGTCAAGCGATTTATGCTGCGCACCAAATACCGCTGGAAAGCACGATATGTGGAGCTTGGGCGTTCGACACTCCGGTTTTGCAAACCTTCGGACCATAAAACGAAAACCATGAAGCAGTTCGCACTTACGGCCACGAGCTTTGCCGGGCAAGAGAGCACGACGTACTTGCGACAGCTCTCAGTTTTTGCGTCGTACTCCATCCCGGTCGATCCGTCACCGCAGACGCTGAGAGGCATTAAGAAAATCGAGAAGATGCGCCGCGAAGAAGAGGAACGAAATGAGGTCAATACTGGAGACACGAGCTTCAAAACCAACGAGGTGCGACAGAAGGGCTCAAACGTTGCAGCATTTTACCCGTTCATCGTGACGACCGGCCAGGCTTATATCATCCTAGCAGCTCCAACAGAGCAGATACGAACGCACTGGATCCTCGCTATCCGCCTCCGAATTATCGCGCTGAAGTATCGCCATAACGGCGGAGCAGGAGCGCCACGAAAACAACCCGGGCTGGTACCCACGCAGGAATCCAATCCGTACCAAGTGCAGGGCTTCATTGAAGCCCAGCCCAAACCCGGTGGACCGTGGAAGCAACACTACGTCGAGCTTGACAACGGAATGCTGCGCGTGAAGAAAAGCGAGCGGAAGCTGGGCTCGATTTTCGAGGTGCAGTTGCTGCCTACTTGCCGCGTCACCCCACTATTGGAGAAGGCCAACGCCTTCACCGTACGCAGTCTCGGTTGTGAAGTCGCTTTCGCCCCAGGAAGTGCCGCAGAGGCTCGTCGTTGGATGGACGTAATTCGCGGAGCTGCAGCTGCGGTTGAGCGAACACGCTACCAACGCATCTTCCACAGCGATATCCAGAGGTTGATGCGCAACAGCGTTATCTATACGCTTGACGTGGCCTCGGAGGCAAGTGCTGGTATTATGCTGGAGAGGCACAAGAGGAGAATTTTCGTATTGAGCCACGAGTCAGTGCCACCGAAGTCACCGAGACGCGTTACCATGGCAGCACTCGTACGGCGTGTGAGTATGCTAACGGCTGCCACGTCCAGCGGCTCAGCAAGAACGTTGTCGCCTTCGTCCGGGTCGCCATCTCCTCTTGGCTCACCAACACCAGCAGCAGAGACAAATAATTCGTCTGCTATTATCCCACTGGGAAGCGTGCTCGTGGGCATCTCGCAGTTTGGCATGATGCACGACTCAGTCGACACCATTTGGCACACGCTGCGCCAGAAGAAGGGGTGCTACAAGCAGGCCAAGCGACTGATTTTCCGTGCTCCCGCCGTCAAGGAAGGCAGTCTGAAGGTGAAATTCCGCGCTGCTGATGAATGGGTGCTCCATCGATGCCGCCTAGCAAACGGCAGATTCCACGTTGAGGATGCACAAAACCACAAGGGTGACATACTGGCGGAAGTTGCGCTGCGAGATTGTGAGGTTGAGCTGTTCAGCGACGATGACTGCTTCAACGGTATCAAACTCACGGTGACTACGAGCAACGCTTTGGTGCGCTCGGTCGTGTTCATGAACGTGGCTCTTGACGACGATGCATTCATGTGGTTCGCCATGCTCCACATGGAGATATCGGTGGCCCAAGACAACTCGCTCTTCCCGTTAAACCCTGGACCGATGTTGAGCACCCTAGTTGGTGTACCTCCATCGGGGACACCATCTGCACGGGATGAGAAGCTTGTTGTTGACCAAGCCAAAAGCTATCGCGACTGCACCATTGTGGGCACTCGCATAGAAGAGATCGAAAAATATGCACGAGAGCAGGAACGGATCTTGCGTGGTCTCGACGCTGATGTTCGCAAGAAACTGGACGTGGAATTTGCGCTCGAAGGTCTTCGAAAAGTGGAGTTCAATCCAGTCGTCAATGCTGAAAACTCAGCAAGTCTAAGCCCTGCTGACGTCACGCGATTTTTCCAGCACTTGGACGCTGTCGAATCAGGTAAAGTATCATCGGCAGGACTTGTCTTCACCATGAAATTGATCACGAAGCACATTCGCGCGCGAAAGAAACACCACGGAAACAAAGCTGTTCCTGAATCGTCCGACTCGGAACCGCTCGGTGCCTTTTTCGCTGCGTTGGAAGCATTTACCTCGGATGGCCGAAACCTTGTCTGTCTCACCCCGGATGAGTTTGCCACCGTAATGGCCAAAGTGACCCACCCTGCCGTAGTAGAGCTCGTGCGAAAGGAATCGCGCAACAATATCCAATGCATCTAGAACACATAAACCTTAGAGATTCATTTAGGATCGCCTCTATGATTCGGATGAATTTTCTCCCAGAAGCGTCATCATCACAGCTTGGACTCCACCAGGCTTTGCATTTCCTTCAGCTCGTCAAACCAGTTGCTCCAGGCATCTAAATCTTCAGATAAATCGGGTTCCTACATTGTACGAAGAGCAAAACACAAACCAGTAAGCTTGCAATGCAAAATGTTGCACGCCGGTGTACTTTACCTCCAGAACGAAGACCGCTCTGGGATAGGCTTCATCTCCTTGTTGAAGTTCCTTGAAGCCCAATGCAAGCAGGCACTGGGGTCCACCAGCATATTGTCCCAAGTCAGCGTGAAAGTGGGCATTGTCCTTCGGAATGTGTCGAAACGCAGCATTTTCCGGTGACGAGCAGATATTGCTCACAACAGCTAGTAGCTTCTGCAGAGATTGACGAAACAGCGCCTGCTTCCCCCAAATCCACGACATAAGCATTAGCGCTCTCTCTTCTCGTCACCAAACCTGTTATAAATCGTACCTCACTGGCTGTACCATCCCTCAGCATAGCAATAGCTTCCTCAAGCCCCTCTTTTCCATGGGGGATTGAAGCATTCAGCCGTTCACGCTCCTCCTCCTCTAGCTGCCGCTGCTGTTCCTCCTCAGCCCGTTCCTTCTCGCGCTGCTCTCGTTTCTTCTGCGCGGCAGCAGCCAACGCTTTAATCCTCCGTTGCTCTTCACGTTGCTCTTCTGCTGCTCGCTCACGAGCTTCCAGCTGCAGCCGCTCCTGCTCCTGTTCCCGAGCCAGCTCAGCTGCACGTTGGGCCTCCTTCGCCTCCCTCTCTCGAGCAGCTTTTTCCTGCTTCTTGGCAGCTTCTTCAGCCGTCAGTTGGTTGACCTTTGCTCCCACCTGCAGACGCAGCGGAGCATTCTCCTCCATTGCGACCTTCACCTCATCGTAGCGACGCAGCAGATCTTGAACCTTGGCCAGCATTTTAGGACCGAACCGAGGCTGGTTCGTCACGGGGTCGACCATCGAGCAGCGCGCCCGGAACTTCTCCATCACATCGTGCATCTCACCACCAATTGCAGACTGTAGAGGCACAGATAGAGATAATATTATAGAGTTAAGAGGGAATTCTAGTCGTGCAGCGAGCTTCCGAGAACGATTGCGAAGTCAGTTCTGAGCGTTGGAAGACCGCGAGCCCACCAAAATGAAGCTGAAGTTCTCTTCTAGAGTGACATGCGCTGTGTTGTCGACAACGGACTGCTGGACAAGCGCCAGACGCGCCTCGAGAGCTTCCACGTGCGCCGTAGCTTGTCGGAACTCGCTCATTGTTGACTACGTTTCGTACTTAGGTGATATATCGTACTTAGTAGAAATACCGAGATGGCTACATTAAAGTGAAACCACTTATACCATGCTCCGTCGAACCTGGAGAAATACAGCAGCGAAGCGTTCGACGATCGGATGAAGTGAATTTGATTTAATTGTTTGCACGTTGCGGTGCCCACGGGGTGACAGCCATTTGCCAACTCGCCTCCAACATCTCAGACATCCTGGAAAATGTTCAAGCTGTTCGCCACGCTCGTAATCGTCGCGATCACATTCGAGAACACAAGTGCTGGAGATGCATCGCTAGCGGTCAAGTCCTTGCGAGGTCAAGAGCATCGACTGCTTGAAGCGAGTGCGTCGGGGTCATCACCGTCCGCCCACGGCGACGGAGACGCGGGCGACTCGCTGTACGAGAAGGAGAAGTGCAGCTGGTACGACCATTTCAAGTTCTGGAGCTGCTGCGGCTGGAGCTGCAAGTAGGACAGCGTCGAACCGCACGGACACTTACAACTTACTTGCACCTTGCAAGTTGCATGTATAAATCGACTAATTGCAAACAGGAAGAGCTCAGTTCCACTTTATGCTTGCCCCGCACAGTTTACCTGACTTTTCGTGCATTCAGGTTACGACCATCTCTTAGTTAAATGGTGAAGAAGGCCAAATCATTTTGAGGGCTGACGACAGAGCTTCTGTGGCAAGTAGCGACTACATGTAACGACAACTGCAGATGAACATCAGCGCCGATTGCTGCCACTTCTTACACCGAGCGAGCATCGATCACCCATAAGTAGTGGCCGGCCACCCATGATAACGACATTCTCACCAAGTTCTCAGCTTCTATCTCTTGAGTACAAGAAGCTATCCGGATAATGCAATGAACTTGTCCACGAACATCCTGCTGGTCCAGTAGACAGTCCGTTGCTCTAATCGTCCCTGCTCAATATTTCTTTCGAGCTTGCACTGCTGCCACATCGTTCACGATCTCTTGGGCACTTTACCTCTGTCCTAAACCGGGGTCACTATTTCATAAATCGCTCTTTGTCTACACAAAACCTCATTTTTCCTATTTATAATCGCGCCCTCATGGAAGACTGCGCAGACAGGCACGTACCACATGTCGTCAGCGGCCATCACCCATACAAATCCCCATACAAGTCCCGACCATCACTCCATTCCGCATTTTACCGCCTCCATGGCGCCGTCCAAGGGGAAGCGCGACCGCCGCGCGGCCGACGCCGCC
>JAHQIV010001081.1:0-13917 GCA_030463285.1 Phytophthora europaea
ACGCCCCCGCGCCGCGCCCCGGGCTGCCGCTCGTGCGCACATGGAGTCCGCTACTGTTGCTCATAGGAACATTGCTAGCGAAATGCTTATGCTGCTCGGTGCAGGCTTAGACCATCGTACTTAGACGGAATTATAGTGTAATATATGTAGCCATATCATGACATGTTACTATAGTTGAAGTTATTGACACGCCTACCAGCCTGCACTTGTTGTTGGGCGCATGATGATCTCGCTGCCCGGTAGATCGGAGAGGGACAGCACCTGGCTGTTATCGTAGAACGTGACGCTGGCTTCAAGCTCGTCCTGCGGCATGTAAATGTTGCTGGCTTCCGCCTCAATGACCTCCAGGTCATCAGTGAACAGCAGCGTCTGGGTCATGTTAACGGCGTTGGCGGCGGCTTCGGCTTGCTCGTGCCACTTCTTCCTCAATCGTCGGTTTTCCAGTGAGGAGTGGGCGAACGGGTCCAATGCTTCGTCGTGAACACCGTCGACGCTCGGCAGGTTGAGTGCCAGCGCCTGTTTCAAAGTCCCATGGTAGATCAGCACGTCGTCGAGGAACACCTCGAACTCGCGCACGCCACGCGTCGGCGTCTTGCTGTAATTCCACAGCCGGATCTTGGATATGGTTACTGGCTCATTGAAGAAGATGACGAGCTTGTTGGGGTGCGACGGCGAGTGCGGTGCCAGCCACATGTGCCGGTCGTCGTACGTGTTGTTGACTCCGTCGTACAGCTTGTCCAGCGTTCGCACGTCCTGAGTGGCGCCCGGTTCTTTCAAGATGTTAATATCGCGTGGTTGGGCGTCGATGATCTCGCTGCATAACGGAATGAGCTGGTTGGCTCGGTCGTAGAGCTCAACGCCGTTGAGTCCCAGGTAAAATTCATCCCCCCAGGTGGACGTGAAGACGAACTTGATGATGTAGCCGGTGGGGAACAGAGGTGTTTGGTACTGCTGGAAAACCTCTGCGATAGGCTTCATGGTGGTTTTATTCCGTCGTGATTGAGGAGACGGCTGCGATAGCGAAAAGGTTGCGTCACAGAACGCTGAACCCTCAGAAAACCCGCTTGACGAGTTAATATCTTGTGTTGGCTGAGCTTGCACGGGTGACGATGGTCTTGTACTATCAACTTCTTCAGCTGTCGACGCCAAGGAGTCACTGTCCTTGGACGGAAATGCTGGTGACGTAGTGGAGGCAGCAGCCGCACCTTGCTGTAACGAACTGCTGCGTAGATACAAGAATTGGCCAAAGTCAAAGTCCATGAGGTTCCCTGGGGCCTTCCTTAGTGACGCCCGCATGTGGTGCACGCCGTCAATCCGTACAGAAATCTGCTTGGTGCCTTTGAAAGAGTCCTCCAGAGTCGTGTTGTAGTTCCAAACTTTCAGAGCTCGGACGCTCACTTTCTCCGGAAAATCTATCGTGATAGCACGGCGGTCTGGAGGAAGCGTGAGGACGTCCTGAAGCGGAGCATTCCACATATCCTCAGGGTCACTGGAAAGATGCCGCGCCCCGTGGGTCATTATGAGCTTTTGCATTCTATCGACGGCAACTGGAGCGGAAACGATAACGCTGTCCAGGCATATCGACAGGGGCACATAGTTGGAGTCAAGAAATTCCAGACCTGCGAGTCCAATCTCATACGGGTCCCCCCAGTTCGCCTCCAGTATGAGCTCGATCGTTTTGCAGCACAATGGTCGCTCCGTCATCGGCCCTCCAACGACTGGGGCAGTGCATGGGCGTGATGCTTGAGCTACTTTTGATGGAGGCTGGAAATTCATCGCTGGCTTCACCCCTTTAGGCAGCGGGGCGACTGGGGTGAACACAGGAGTGATCGGGAACGTCGACTCTGCAGCTTCAGGTGAACAAATGATGTGACTACTTGCTCTGGCTGTAGCGCGAGATGTTTTGTTGCCCGTCTTCGGTCGCTCGAGTAGCCGCGGGTCCGGACCAATGGGTAGACCACTTAATGTTGCCAAGCCATCTAGCGAAGACGTTGATGTCGGAGCTATTACAGCTCCAGCAGTGTCGCTGTAGGTCAGCGTTTCGTTTCGCTTTTCGTACTTTTCGATTAGCTGCAAAATTGTCTGGTTCATTGTGAATAAAATGCACTCGTGGCAGTCGTCAATCTCTTCAATGACACTTCCAGGCGCGCGTCGGACTTCGCCTTTGAAGATGAACTTTCCATCCAACGAAATCTCCACGTAGCGAGCACCACGGTATGAGTGGATACGAGTTGTATTGTAGTTCCAGATGCGCAGCATCGAAATGGACAACGGGTAGTCAAAATCCATGTAAATAAAGTGGTTTTGGCCACGCGAGAACGGGGCAAGCCACGCGTGTAGTTCGTCGCAAGTGAAGTAGTGCTTGTCGACAAGCTTATCGACGGTTCGGGGGTCTAGACGATCATGGTCTTGGATATTCAGATCTGGCGGGTCCGCCGATAGTTGTTTATCGATATCAGAGAGGTGAACAGCGTGCCCCGTGTGATCAAAAATCTCAATTCCCATAAGTCCCACGTAGAACGGGTCTCCCCACGTTGAGAGGATATTGATAACGAGGTTCTGTCCGTGAGGTAGTTCGGGAATCTGGAAAACCTCAGGTGGCTCTGGTATTGGCTTCGACCCAAGAGATTTAGCGAGATATTTCGATGCCCGGTTCTCAACGACATCGTGACCACCTTGGCGATAATTATGGTGCACGACCAGCTCATCATCGTCTGCAAGAACTTTGTCGTCCTCGCTGACTTCCAGGCTATCATCGATATTAACAAAATGCACATTGTCTACAAACCAGCGGGCTGGAGTTAGCACCGACAAGGCATCCACAATTCAGCAGCAGGAACCCACCTCCAGGATCTGCAGACGTGCGCATAACCGAAATTTTCGTTGTGAGCTCGCGGCTTCGGTTCGTCTTGTCAAAGAACTCCAGTGATCGCAGCGACTCGACGAGAGATTGTTTGACTCGCCTATAGCCGAGAATACAAGTGAGTCAAAGCGAATCTTCAGCCAAAATCAAGCAACGACACCTTACTACCCACCTGCTTTTCGATTCGGTTGCTTGTTGCCGTGTGCGATGTCGTGAACGCTTCGGCGAGGGATGCTCGGACTTTGACAAGAACTCCTTGTCAGCAGCGCTAACCGTGTCCTTGAGCATTCCAATTGGAGCACGGGGACGAACAGACGAAGGACTGGGAGCCATGGGGCCCGCTTTATCTTTGTGTGGAGAAGTCCCGTGCGCGTTACCGTTGTTTCCAATAATCGCGGTTCCAGCTACTCCATGCACTGTTGCGTGGTCTACCAGCTCAACGCTTGTTGTCCTCGGACCGAGTGCAGTAACCTTGGGGGCGTGGTTGGTGTCACTGCTGAGCCACGACGGCACCGACTGCGGGCGCATCGCGAGCTCCAACTTGGCCAGCGCATCGAGCATCGGAGGTCCGCTCTCCATCTTGATCCGCTTCAGCACAATACCAAGTGTCGAGGCAACGCAGACAGCAATTTCCTGTCGTTTCAATGACTCTTTTATCTTTAGCGCTCCATGTCATAAGGTCGACGTGCATTTCCTTATCCGACATTCGAGCTCAATAAAAGAAGTGCGAGTCTTTACTTCGCTGTCGCTCGAATCATTAGTGACCTATACTGCAGCATCGAACAATTCCTTAATAAATCTCGCGTGGGCATCTTCGGCCGCACGACTTTTTGCCGTTCTGTACGAAGAAGACGACTGGGATTTCAGGATAAACTGCCGAAAAATGATAAAAACAAGAAACAAAAACTGGATTAAACATCATTTCATCCTCTCCAGAACCGCGAACACCGCACCTCATCTTCCACGAAAAGCTCCACCGTAAATACAGGGCTGTCCGTGACGGACAGATAGGATCTACACACACAAAAATCATGCAAGTAAACTGTTACGCCTCTGATACACCCAAAGCTTTGCATATAAGCATACTTTTTGTAAACCGGAACTCCACGATCGTGGGCCAAAAGTAAGCGTTGTAGCTCTTCAACCGGGTTCCAGATTACGTCTGAGGTGGCATAGTGAGCCGAGAGCGGGAGGATCTGAGTAGCTAGGAATTCCATCGCTGCCTCCATTCCCTAAGTTTCACCATAACGCCGCGCATCAGTCCTATCGTACTCGCGAGCCAGCTTTGATTCCAAGTGTTGCTGTACAGTACCTGGTCCAAGTAAACAGCCGCGATGAGCGACTCAACTGCTCCTGCCGCAATAGTGACGCGGCCTTTGCCGTGGTCCGGTTCCTTGTCTGACGTGAAGCTCGGAGGCCAGAGGAGGACGTCTGTAAGGCCCAAGTCCCCACCAACCTCCGCTAGAACGACGTTTTTCACAAGCGCCTCCTTGGCTTTCGTGAGCTGGCCTTCTTGGTACCACGGCTTGGTCTGGAAAAGGAAACTCGCTGCCGCTGCACCCAACAGCGAGTCCCCCAAGAACTCAAGACTGCGGTTCGACAGTCGAACAACCGGTACATCGTCCGAGACGACATTTTGGTGCAGACACCCGTGGTGGGTCAGTGCAATTTTCAGTAGCGTCACGTCCTTGAAAGTCACTCCGATGCGTTCTTGGAACTTCAGGAGGTCGGACTCCCAGTTGTCGGAAGTGACAACCTTCTCGAAGTGTTGAGGCTTGATGAGCTGCCAGTCGGGCGTGAGTGTCGGAGACAGGAGCTGCCTGCCTGTGACGGTCTTGGTGCCTACCACGTCCTGGTCCAAAAGGTGCCGCTCGAGCTTGGCTGGGCCTGAGCTCTTGGGACCGACGTGGCTTTTGCTCGTCTTGGCATCGCCGCTGAGTGTCACGGCAGTAAGCGCTTGCACGATGTCCGCGTCGGTTCCGTCATCGTTGCTTCCGATAGAGGACATGGAGGACTCGTAGCCGGCTGAGCTGGTCCCCGACATGGCTTCTCCTCTTCAACCGTGTGATAGTATCTCAGATACTGTATCTGCCCCCCCCCCCCGTCAAAGGATAGTGTGATATACAGGCCTCTATATTTGAGGTATCATACCTCATTCCCTCGATTAGCTTAATGGAGGGATGTTTCAGGGCAAGTTAAGTGAGGTAAGGTGAGGTCCAGGTGCAATGAAAGTGAAATTAAGAAGAATCTAGCTATCCGCTATGGCTAGTGCATTCAACTGCGTGAACTGCTTCGAGTGCAGAATGCCTTCAAGCGAGAAATCGGTGAGCGACTGCCAGTACTCGTCGCGTTCCCAACCAATGACAGAGAAGTCCGACTCCACTGACGCAGTGTTGGGGAAAGTTGTTGCCAACGCTCCACAAAACCGCTGAAGCACTCGATATCGCCCTTCAAACTCTTGCCAACCTTCTTCGAACTGTGTTGTGCTGTCACTGCACGCCTCAAGCTTATTTTTAAGCACAGTATCCAAGCCGATGTCTAACAGCAACTGCTGGTGGTCAGTCTCCACTTGTGCAACTTCTTCAGCGGTCCACCCCGCTTCTTTCAGTCGACTTTTGTGTCGACTAACGAGACCACAAACGGTGCTTGTCCGCACTTTAATGAATTGATGTGGTAGCACCGGAGGAAGTTCTTTGTCGGAGCTCGGTTGGTTGGTTTGAGATCTTGTTGCAACAATGGTCGCGATTCCTCCAACCAAACCGGCAAACAACTCCGCGATTGAGCGTATGGTCTCGTCTGCATCGTCAGGATCAAGCGATGCTAACGCGTCTATCGCAATTTGGCCTTGATCTTTCTATGAAAGCACGAGCATCTGCAAGTTTCACAGCACACGATGCCCGAATACCGTGGCTTGAGGACAGCACGAGCTGCTGAATACGCTCAGGTGGAAGCATTCCTTCAACCTTGCCCGTGTCGGACAGTATCACGCGAAGATCACTCAGTTGGGCCGCTTGTTGCTGTAATAGTGTTGTCAGACCTTGAAGACGTTGGCACGTTGACGCCAAGATGGTTGCCACGGCGTTCAATGATAGCAGCATGACCCACCATTTGTTGTCGGGGGCGTCGTCAGGAGCTTTTTCTCTAATCTCGTTGCAAACTCGAGTTCGGTTCGCAACCAGCCAGGACGTCACTTTGTACATTGAAAGCCAGCGTGTGCTGACAAACTTGGGGCAGGTGATTTCATTTAAGCGATCATACCGTACTGGCGCCGAAGCCAGCCCAACAGTTTTGTCAGTTTACCCACGAATCGTTCGTCGCCCAAACGTTTGTATTCGGCTTGAGCAACCAGATCCAGTTGATGCAGACCGCACCACACACGTGTGAGCGAAAATCTGGTAGCTCTGTCTAACCGAGTTTGTAGACCAGAAAGGTGCCCCATCATCGTCGGTTCTCCGTCGGTACCTACTGACAGGAGCTTTGAACGCCATTGATCATCGACAGCATCCATCACCCGCTGGCACACTTCAAAAAGAGCTCGAGAGGTCTTGTTGAGGAACAGAGGCACAGCAGTCAGGTGCACGTTGACTAGGTTATCACAGATAGTGTGGAAACGCACGCGGATGTCGAGGTATGACGTGCCCTGGACACTGCCGACATCAAGAGCGAGTACGCCCAGCACGTTTTGAGCAGATGATGGATGCGATCTAAACTCGCAGCACAGACCGCTCGAATGTAAGAGGCGCAACGCGCATCCGTGACCCCTCTGAGACAACTTATCTTCAGCACCCCCTGTGTGGTTTGTACATGAGCAGCCGCAGCTCGAAACGAGGCACCATAGCTAACATATCCAACCAGCAGCTGAAACAACTTCGGCGACGAAACATGGACGTTGTATCCATTGCTGTTTTGGCTTGGCGTGAAAATACTGAGTGCCTTGGCGCAGGTCGATTGGGCATCAACATCGACTGGGTTGTACAGCAAGCCGCCGATAATTTTACCAACAATGGAACCTTTGATTTCGAGCTGGAAAGGCTCATCGCGTTCGAAATGTGCAAGCATTGGGTTGACGTAGTTCGGTACAGCTTCAAAAATGCCTGTTTGCCTTCATCATTTGATGCCGAGTACTGTTCCCAGCGATGCGGATGGCAGGTTTCATGATGGCGTCTGATGTTATCGGCACGGAAAGGAAATCGAAAGTACATGGTGTTTGAGGTCTTTTTTCGCTTTGCATTGGGCTTGGACTCACGACCAAACTTGACGCAGAATCTGCACGGCACGGACTGCACTGTTGCTGACTCTGGGTGCCTTTCTGCGATCTTTAACCCGTACTTGAGCTCGTGTCCAGGCTGAAACAGGGTCAGCAAGTCCCGGGGCATGTTGTGCTTGAACGCGCTCGAATAGCTGGCTGGTTGAGGCGCCAAATTCGGTTGTGATTCACCGGGAAGCGTGAAATCGGGCGATATATCTACTTTTAGACTTATAGGGAGAACGTGCTCAGCACTCGAGACCGCTACGTTCTATCAATAGGGAAGCCCTTGACTGATGTTGTTAATGCTCTGGTGTCTTCCGGCCATCTTAACGAGGTATGATCGGGCTTCTTAATTGAGGGATTGTGAGGGAAACAGGTCCGATTTCCCTCAAATATAGAGGCCTGATGATATGGATGCATCCAAACGTAATCCCACGGAGTTTTTTGTACCGACGGAGCAAATTGTCTAAATTAATCCAGTCTGGTTTCGTCATCATCGACACTTCGTCAACAGCGAGGAGCTCCAGCTCAAAAGTTCTTTTCTTTTAATCGCGTATTTGATCCTAAGTAAAAAACTTGCCAAGGTACGCCCCCCAATAATAGTTGCGGCTTTACCTGTCAATGCTGTCTTCTTGCATGACATTCTCACGATGCCAACTAGAACAAAGCGCTGAAAGAGCACCAATTACACGAGTTTAGCCTGTACCCCCAGCTCCATCTAAGAACATCAAAAGCTGGTCTTGTTCAATGGATCGTTCATGATCAGCTGAGGAATTGCTATCGCCGAGGTGCTGCTTGGCCAGTTCTTGGTGATATAACTTCTTTAGCAATGCTGTTCCTGTGATACAGAAAGCAATCTGTTGGCGCTCATTCAAAGATTTTGCTCGTGATATCGACTATAGGGACGCATAGGGTTCAATTACGGAAGGAGTAGTCTCGCCGTTGCTTGGACTCCAAGCCATATTCTCAGACCTTAGAGCTTCGGATAGCAATTCAATGACTTAGGTTGGTCTGCCACTACTAACTGAGCTTTGAACCAACAAGCTATCATCGGTATCAGTATTATTAACCCACTGACGTAATTCATGGACTGAGAATGACTCATCTCCAATAGCCAAACTGTCTCCTACTTGTAACGAGTTCCGAATATTAGAGTTTTTCAATTTTGTACTCTGAGCACTTGAATAAAGTAGGTTCTTTTCAACTAGAAGCCCAACGATGTCACATTGCTGTTGCGAGCTCGGATACAAAATTGAGTTAAGATCACCAGTTTCAGGAATACAATTGTCTTCCAGTAGTGTGGAAGAGTGAAACTCGTCGAGATCGCTTCTTGAACATACTTATATCATCAAAGTCACCTGTATCCACGTATTCATCCACGTCGGGGAAGTCACCATCCAAATCACTATCATCACTGCTGGGCGCATCAACGATATCATTCTCATCTAAATCTACGCTTGCTTTCTCTCTTGCGCGGTAGTAGTCGTCCATGCTGTCCATTATCTCTTGCACAAACGATGATCGTAGAGGTTCCCACTCCAAGAACGCACGTTGCCAAGTCTCATCACTCGCAAAATCGGTAACTAAATCAGACAAAACTCGGAACGGTTTGAAAAGAACTAGTGCTGCTGTGCATTGCAACGCTTCACTACTGTATCCAGCGGTGACTCATCATTTACAAATGGCATTCGGATGCCTGTCACTACAGGTACTACTTCGTTCCGATGTTTACCAATGCAGTGTGTTCCGTACAGCGGATGATGAGAAGAAAATAGCAAATCATCACCTGTGAATGCTGTTCGCTTCCGACGGAAAAAACCGCATGACGTATTCATACAGACTGACGGAATTGAGAGACTGTGGACGGCAGCGATAGTCATCTAGAAGTGAAGTTGATCGATATACTTCGTTGTTGGCTGCACGTCGCTCATTTTCAGCTTCAATTAAATCACAACCGTGGCTTTCAAAACCAAAAAGTTCTTTTTTGAACTTCCAAGAGTGGCAAGTTTTCGCACGGTGAACTCTTGTAGCAACACGACTTCCGAAGTATATACAGAGCCGCGAGTGGTCCAGCAACTTCACGCCGACTCGTCAATGAGTAGGCCATGCTGGCTACGCGTTGGCGAATAATGACCAAATCAATAGGCGCGTGTTGTAAACTCCGTTGACGATCTTCTTTTTCCTGTCGGCGCTTAAATGCTGAAAGCGCTACTGCAGTCACCGAATCAACTTGGTTTTGGGGCTTTGTAACGTACTTGCAGCAATAATATATTCGATCTAGAACGTCTTTACCTCCGATCAGTACTTGAACGTCATGATTTGATTTGAACGTGGCCATGATCACTTCATTGAATCCATTTACGTACTCACAACCTGGTTGACGTCTTAGTTGTATTCCTTTTTTTGTAAACACAGTACGATCACTCCAGTCACGTGGGTATCCGTATCTACAAAACCCACGGCGGCGTGCTCGTGATTTTTTGAAGCAGCTTGACGCGTGACTCCACCAGTGCACGTTGAATATAAATACCAGCATCGCAATCCTAAAGGTGAACGCAGTAGTAGTCCACCGTAAATCATCGTTCAATGGAGGCATCATTTCAATTGTCCGTTTCATTTCATCCCTCTTGAACGGATCATCGTTTTGTCTATCGGCATCACTTTGAGGATCGTTAACGGACTCCAGGAAATCACCGTAAGAACTCTGTTCTTCTTCCGTTTCATGAAGATAAAGCTCTCGGTTATAAATACTTGTTTTCGCTTGAGCCAGCCCATCTTTAGCATTCGCCTCACTCACAACTCTCTCTTGTAGCTCATCTCCAGTTAATTCTCTCATCAGGGGTGGCCACGCAGGTGGCCGATTTCGCAATAGAAGCTGACGGAGCACATGTTGAGAGCTAACTTTCATCCGGCACTTTTGGCACTCGAGCAACGCCGGCTCGCGATATTCCACCTCTTCCGATGCCCTTTGCATCCGGCTACGTGATGGAATATCTAATGGCTTCAAGTTGATGTAAGATTCCCCACAAAAGCGGCACACACCGCTGGAAACATCAATAGGAAAGTCCGTGGTCACAATGCTATCAGTAAATTGTGCGATATCCGAGAGAAATGAATCCTCCCGCTCTTCCAAAGCCTTTTTGTAAGCTGGTGAATTTGGAGGTGCAGCTGACAACCATACTAGAAAATGAGCATGCAGCGTGCCACTTCCTTGTGTTTCAACCATCCCAAAATAAGCATTGACATCCCCAAACAGTCCATCAAATATCTTGTAATTGGTACTTTGGTGGACGCCTAGCACATGCTCAATGAAAGCGTCCATGTTCCGCATGAATATTCGAGCTGACACGAAATCATTCTTGAAAGCCGCCGATCTTAATTCACCAGACTTAGGAGGGCTTGCGGTGTATGCATCAAATAGAGTGTCGACATTGGTGATGCCGGCATAGTGTGCAAGAACAAATGAAACCGAGACACTCGGCGTGAGCGTTACAAATAGGGCTGGTTGACCAAATCGAGCCTGGTATCCAAACGCTCTACGCCTACACTGTTCGCGTTCAGCGTCGCTCCCCCACATACTAGTTTCGCTGAACTCAACGCTTCTTAAAAATCGACTAGCAGTTGAATTCGTATCTGCGTTTGACAGTCGCCCTTTGCGTCGTTGATCATTTTCGCGTAGAGCCTCAACTAGATCATCGACTGATATGTCGGAATACCCATCAAACACTCCAGGATACCTTTTGCAACGCAAACCGACATTCAGGTACATGTTCTTCATCGCAATGCGATCAAAAGCCACCAATGTGAATAGCTCATCTTCTGCAAAAGCACGAGAACTAAGAGAAAGATAGTACTGCACACAACCAAGCAAGGAAATATCAACCTTCCTAGCTTCACCAGGGTGCCCGCGGCCATATGGAAATAGAAGTGGGAACATTTTTGCAAATGTGTCGCCATCATCTCGAGCGAATTGGCTGGAATGACGCACGAGAAACTTCGGCTCATTGGTTGTATTGTCGCCTTTTTCCTGAACGGATCTAAATTCACTAGCTTGAATCTCTCCAGCTTCCTCAGTAAAAACCATTCTCCTTTCAATTACATCATCCTCCTCGTGAAACCCCTCATCCAAACTGACGGTAACGCGATCGGGGTCTCTACCAATTTCCTCATGACTTTCATCTTGAATGACTTCCAAAAACACCTGATCAGCGGTTGCCTCAGCTTCTAGCTCACTGCAATCGCCTGGAATACCACTGAAATAGTCGTTTTTACCATGTGAAAGAACGCCAATAGATCTTCCACTCGCTGACGGCGAACTCGATGCATCTTTTTCAATTTTGCCTGTTGCTCGTCCGTAAATGGTCCAGCAAGGACAACGCGATAACTGGATACACCATCCAGTCGGCGTGGCAGTACCGTAGCAGGGGGGCCTGGGGACGCATCAAATGCCAGACAATGCGACCGTATTGCTCGGTGTGCTCCACCGCGCATCACACGCGTAACGACTACTGTGGTAACCGGCTGTATCATGAAGCGCTCAACTTTAGAAGTATCTGCAAAACGCTTTGGAAGAACACCCACAAAAAATCCATTCTTAATTGAGAACTTCGGCACCTGATTCTTCGACAAACTGTCGTCACACTCTTTACACACTGCTACTCTTGGAATCGAGCTTTCACTTTCAACGGTTATGCCTCGCGGCGATAACAATATTCCATATAGCGAAGGTGAAATACCGGAACAATCATACTGCTTGTTTAGCTCTTCTGTGAGGTCCTCGCTTTCACAATCCAATTGCTCCTTCATCCGCTTCATAAAAGCGTCATCACTTACTTCAATTCGATGACATTCTCGTGACAAGACAAAGCGGTCGCAAACCGCACAAACGCATTCGTCTAGTTTGTCTGCACCCAGGGCCTGCTGCAAACGTGACAATGCCGCACGCTTCGTAGAGGCTTGAATTGGAATCATTGGTGGCCGTATGTGAACATCAGTCACCGACTCCGGATGAACACCCGTATTTCGAAGCCGCCGCTGCTGCTTATATTCGCGCTGTTTACGCAGTCGTTCCACCCGAGCCTCAGCAGACTGATGAAGTCTGTGACGCTGAACCGCTGCTCGATTTCGCTTTTGTTTTTCCTCAGGAGTCATCGTCGTTACTACAAAAGCAAATACTGCAACCCAGAATGGTATTGATCGATGTAATCTCTCGGTCCAGCGTACGACAAAGCTATACAGGGACGAAAAAACAATTTTTGATGCTTTAAAACATGCACCCCGTCCCCAAATATGTCGCCCACCCCCTATAAATATTCAAATTCCCACTAGAACGCAAGTAATTTCTCCTCTTCATCACCGCTCCTTCTCTCCATTCTTCACATTCCAATCGTTTTCATGTTGACGGCATCCCTCCAAACCATTCTCAGCATACACAATGCCTGAGAAGCGAGCGGCGCAACCCTCCCTGGTAGCCTAGATGTCTCCTTTGAAGAAATTGCGCTTGAAGCAGATTGAGCAGACGCGCATTGCAGAGAATCAACGGGTGCTGGAAGACCCTGAAGGTATTGCTAATTATTATCTGGTAAGGTGGACATCACAGCTAATCGCTCGACCAGAACTTCGTCCGTACATGCAGGATAATATGACTACGAACCCATATGACAAATCCGTTGTTGCGGACAAGGCTACCGCAGCTATCAAGATTAAAGGGCGCGTAATCCTAATCGTGGCTGAAACGACCAAGAATGGATGGAAGATACTTCGCCTGTATATCACGCCTGCTGGTACTCCAGGCTCTGCGCAAGAGCAGAAAAGGGTAGGAACTTGCGTTGTAACTTTGGTTCCGTATTTCATGATCTAACCATTGTTCTAATATCAGGATTTGGAAGAAGCTCAAGCCGTCAACCCGTATGAAGCCAACTCACTTGTGATCACACTCACACTCTTTGAAGTCAATTCGAACAACCCCAAGCTCCCTAAAGAAGGCAGCATTATCGAATTCCAAGCGACGAAGATGACGCTCTACGGGAATTGCTGCCAAGTCCCGACAAAGCTGGCTGAGCTTACAGTTCTAGCAGATGGAGCAGTTGCCACCACCGGTACCAACACCGATCAAGACAACTTGCGCTCTATTCGTGGACAATTCGATCTGGCCGCTACTGAAAAAAAACTCAGAGAGGAGCGCTTTCATTCATGGAAGGCAATGACGTTGACCTGGAAGGACCTGTTAATCTAAGCGACACATTTCAATGCCAACGTTAATGCTAAATATTTTATTATTATGTTTACTTCACGTTGATGACATCGATTCCTTTTGAAATGTTAGTTTGCACGGCAAGTATGACCTCATTGCAATCCCGACTCTCGATATCAAATCCAGAGTACCGCAAAACTCTTATCAAAAGGCACCCCTTGCAGGCGACGGTTCAAAAATGTCAACCAATCAGATCACTGCATTTTGATCATCTATCGTGTCATATCGAAAGGCACCCCGGAAATAAATTACCACCAGTCGATAGGTTACGCAGCGTGTTGGCCATTCATTAACTCGCCACAGTCTGCAAGAATGCCCCGAGGAAGTCGCCCACGCGTGAAAGGCTTCGAAGCTTCACCAAGCCAGTGTCTTCGCACTGCTATTAGCTACCAGCGCAAGCATATCATCAATAGCTTCGTCGAGGAGAACGGCATGGCGGCTGCAGTAACACGCTTCTATCCCTCCCTCCAAGCGGAAGCTCGAAAGCGGAAGAAGCTGCAGCTGCACAAGTGGTTCGAGGCCCGTGACGACATCGCCAAACAGGTTGCTCAA
>JAHQIV010001082.1:0-13911 GCA_030463285.1 Phytophthora europaea
ATAAATCCTAACCGGCAAGTTCAAGTGCGTCAGCCCCCTACAAACCCAGGAGTGGTCCACGCGCACACAAGCTTACTATGCCCGTGCTAGACCTGACCCACCCATGGTATTGTGTTTGTTTCCAACAGTATTGCTTCATGTCCTATACGAGCCGAAAGCTAGAGTCGCATACGAGTCAATTCATTTTTCAGAGTTTAAACGAAAAGGTTTCGATTGAGATGATTAGGATAAACGCAAACATAGGCTTGGACTTCAATTGTTGTTCTACAGTGCCACAGAGCGCCACACGTGTCCGATGGCAACCGTTGATAAACTCATTCCTTACGACGTCGGGGACGCAGGACCAGCGGCCGCGGTAGTGTCCGCGGTAGTGCCCGTATCAACACCCCTCGCCGAAGGGGACATGGTGATCACTCTCGAAGGAATGTAGAGAGGCGTCACGGGTTGGGGAGCAGTTCCAGTAATCACCGGGTATGCCGCACCGATGAGACCAACCGTGTGACCAGCTGCCGCAGCGGGGTTACCGCTCAAAACCGACGCGATGACGTTCACAGCGTTTGAGATCACCGCCGGGTTCGTTGCCACTCTCGCCGCCGTACTTGGGTTGTTGTCTGGCTCGAGCAGCTCGAGCATCAGGTTCGCGGCCTCCACGTTCGCCTCCGGGTGGCTAGCCAGCATCTCCTTGATGACCGTGGAGAGCCGCACGCGGTCGCTCTTCGACAGGACGATGTTGCTCTTGGCCACACGCACGTTGTTGTTCTTTACGTCGATTGTGTTGGTGATGACCCCGGCAGGCATGAAGAGCGATACACCGCGAAGACCGGGGGTCATAGCCTTGTCCGACGTCATACCAACGTTCATGGTAATTGGTTCGTCAGCCGCCGCGGCGAGCGACACGAGGTAGACCAGCGCAACAGCAACCGCAGCGATCTTCATGTTAGCTTGGAAGTGGTGATGGCCGTTGGAGTCCAAATGAACAATGTCAACACGAGGGGTTTCGTCGCCGCTACCGACACGGAATCGAGGAAAGTCCGATAAGTACTTAAGTATTCGGGTGGAAATCTCCTCCATGCAAGAACCCGTTCCGTCTGTAACCCAGGGTTATCGGGGGTCTTTACGAAAGTATCTGCAAAATGATGTCATGATGTGTTCTTCACGAATGCAATATGGATACCTTTGCAAGAGTTTTCAATTCAGAGATGCATTTTAAGCATCCATACTTAAGTATACAACTTTCCCATTAAATGACATGAAACTTTCGCAAGAACTGCTACTATTGATTGAAATGATTAAAGTTAACGCATGTCATCAGATTGGACTCCGATCTTCGTGGCCATGAACGGCGAACACGGTAGCTGGGACAATTTCATCAGCACAAACACGGTAGCTTGGTCGAAGCCTACGACGCAGGCACAGCAGCCGCCGGAGTAGCAGCGGCAGCAGGGGCAAACGCTGACACCGCCGTCGGAAGTGCCGCACCCAGCAGACCCGTCGCATGACTCGCCACTCCACTCACGTCGCCGCTCACCGCCGACGAAATGAGACCCGCAGCGTTAGAGATCACCTTCGGGTTCGAGATGAGACCCGACAGCAGACCGAAGAGGTCCTCGGTCGACATGGCAGCGACGGCCGGATCCACAGCGCTCGGGTTTCTCGCCATCATCTCCTTCATGGTCTTGGCGAGCTGCATGCGCTCGTCCGCGGACATCGGGGTGGTCATGGCCGTCGGTTGGTCGGCCGCCAGGACGAATGACACGAAGCAGACCAGCGCAAGAGCGATCGCAATAATGGACATCTTCATGGTAGTCGCAGTCAGAAGCTTGAACGGGTCGGGTCGGCTTGGGTGCTCGGAGTCCAAATGACAAGTGAGGGAGCCTCAGCGTGGCTACGCTTCTCAACGATAACGGGTTTGAGGAAAACACGAAGAACTATCATCGGAGGATAAATCCTAACCGTCAAGTTCAAGTGCGTCAGACCCCCACAAACCATCCATAGAAATCTCCAACGAACTCTCCAAAGGGTAAACATCAGAAAATCACGTGAAAAAAGGACTTCTCCATTTAACAAGGAAGAGTATCAAACTGACCGCCAGCACTTTAGACACTCTGCACGCTGTGGAGCTTGAGTTCGATTCCATCGTCGTCTGCGGCATCACTGGCATCAACGACATCGGGGATTTTTTCCTCTTGCGCGGGTGTAGCGCTGGATGGCGAGTCGCCCAACGGAGAGCTGTGCAGAGCATTCGACCTGGGGGTGAACTCAAACGTCGTCTCCTTCGAGCCGTCAGCCTGTGTCTTCTCTTCCGTCGGCAGTTTGCCCTTCAGGTACATGTAGTCGTTGTAGGCGTTGCGGTACTTGCGGTGGATGATGAGAATGCCCATCATCAGAAGCAGAACCACAAATCCAATGACGACAATCGCCACGTAGACCGAGTAAAGAGCCTTCGTGTCGAGAACCACAGCGCTTTCCGTGCACGTCGAGATGGAATCCGTGCTCTCCGATTCAGTGCCGCCGTAACACGCCAGCTTGCGCGCGTATGAAACTAACTGCTCGCCGCCATTGCAAGTTGACCGAAGCTCATTGAAGTAGTCGTCGTCGCACGCGGGGCAGGCGTACGCAGTCTTCCAGACGATGTCCCAGTTGCATTTATCATCATCTTGGGATGCTGACGCGGGTTTGCTTGTGGTTCCTACATGAAGTCGTCGAAAACACAGCCATTAGCTTCGTGCTTGCTAAACTAACGAGACAAAATATCGTCGCCTTACCGCTGTTGAGGTCACATTCAAAGTTGAAGGTAGTGGAAAACGTCTTGCCGTTGACACAGGGCGAGCCATTCGTGAAGGAGACCTTCACACCAGCACCGGACTCCAGTGGTAAGATTTCCATGTGACTACCACCGTTCACGAGACTCCATTGCTACAAAGGAATCACAGGTGAAAAAGATTAGTGACTACACTATAATCAAACGATAAAGCAAAACGTACCGATGGAGCTGAGCACATAACGTTGCCGTACACACCACTGTTCTGCTGGAAGTAGTTTCCAGCTTCGCGCGGGTTCATCATGCTGGCAAAGACCACGTAAGCAATCTCCGTGGTGGTATCCACTTGCTGGTCCACGACCTGCCCTGGCACCTGCTGCATCCAGCTACTGCCAAGAGGACGGAAAAGACCGGCAAACCAGTAGTTCTGCTTGTCGGCTTGGAAGGCCAGCGAAGACTCCACTGGCTTCGTGGACTGCAGGCTCGTCGAGTTCCCATACACCGTATCGTCCAAAATCCAGCTCTCGTTGCCCCACACAAGCGCCTCCAAGAGCGACAAGTTGTAAGTCACTTGCAGTCCACTGAGCGCAGAAGTTACGGTGGCAGTCGACGACGATGAAGACGACGACAATGTCACCGTGTCCGACGACGAGCTCGCATTGAGCGTAAGAGCCTGAGGAGCCGCACAAGCCACGGCACCGGGACTGCTGTACGTGTTTTCACCGCATGGAGTACACTTCGACGCGCCCTCCTTCGAGTATGTGTTCGCTGGGCATACTCCGCACGCAACAATTCCAGTCGAGTCCCCTGCCTCAGCGAACGAGCCGGCTGGACAAATGCGGCACCCGTACATCTGCGAGTCATCGTCCGGGTTCACCGGTTCATACCCTGCAGGGCAGCTATCGCAGCTAACGCCAGCACCCTCCTGCGTGCCCATAAATCCAATGTACACCAGCTTGGCTTCAATGGCACGCTTGGCCTCAACACTGGACGCGCGCACGACGAAAGTAAACTCCTTCACAGTTGCCGTCGTAACGTTGATAGGCACAAGCTCGCTGAACGTGCCGTTCTCCCCACCATGAAGCAGGTGAACAACGCTTTTGTCCTCACCGGCCGCGCTGCTATCGTCCTCGGCGCCGTCGCTGCTGCTCGGTGAGCTTGGAATATCCACCGCCTTTTTCGTTTTCTTGTTGCTGTCACCAGCATCGCGGATTTCCAGCTCAACCCAAGCACGCGCGCCGTCGTTTTCGAATGTGGGGACGCCGCTCAACTTGTACGTCACGTTCAGTGAGCCTGAGTGCACGAACGGCACGTTGAATGTGAGCGGTGAGCGACTCGTTCGACTCCAGCCGCTGGTATCTTGGTCGTTGCTAGTGTGCTGGGCAAACAAAATCCCAGTCTTCGTAAGCTTCCAGCCGGCGTGTTCAGCGCCTTCCGCGTCAAAAATCTGGGCCCAGCTACTCCACGCATCGGGTGTCCCAACTCCGTACTCCAGTGCGTTCACCACCACCGTGCCAGCAGGGCAGGCTTCACATGCACCCGAGGCGCTCAACGCTTGACCAGTACCGCAGGCTTCACATCCGTCTCCATCCGTCAATTCGTACCCGCGTGCACAGTTCGCACACTCCACGCCCTTCTGTGGAGCAGGGAGCTGAATGCTGTCCTTCAGCGACGTATCACACGTCTGTGGCTCACTCCACGAGTACGTGACATCGCGCGTGTCATTCCTACAGGCAGTGTACGTCTCCTCGACGTCATCCATCGAGCACGCGCGCTGCTCGACGCACGACGAAATCCCAATGGACCCCTTGGGCGCGTACGTGTTCAGCGGACACGAGTAGCACGTGAAGTCGAGCTCGCTGTTCGACTTGGCAGCGGCGTACTCGTTCGGCCCACAGAAGGCACAGAGCGACCCCCCACTGTTGGTCATGTCTCCGCCGCACGTGTGGCAGTGCAGGTCGGACCAGGCCGTGCCCACGAGCTCGACCACCTTCAAGTAGGCCTTGTCCTCCCCCGCGTCACCTGCGTAGTCCTTCATGTAGTTCCACGCCAACGTGTGCGCGCCAGCCGACACCTGCACGACGGCCTCCTTCCAGCCGTCCGACTGCGACACCAACTTGGCTCCTTCGTCGTCGTCGATCTGGAACATGAGTCCGTCGTACGGCTGCTCGGCGTCCACCCGGTACTTGTACGTGACGGACCCGTCCCGCACGAAAGTGGCGCTCACCCGCAGCGTCGAGTAAAGTCTCGAGCCTTCAAAGTTCTGCATCACGCCGGAGTTGGCGCCCGACGAGATGTAGGACCCGTCGGCGGATGCCACCCACGGGTTGCAGTTGTGCTGCCACCGACCCGTGTACATGTTCTGGGTCATACAGTCGCTCTGCAATTCAGCGGATAGGGGCGAACTCCACGCATTTGTCCGCTGCGAAAAGAGTTTGCCTCCTCCCAGCGAGTATTTGCCCTGCGGACACCGCTCACAGCCCGATACAGGCTCTGGACCGGAGAAACTGAAGCATAGTTGGGTACATGTACAAGTCAGTCGTGTTGTATCCATTGGAAACGAATGTAGCCATTATGATATTAACGACGTACTTGGCTCCAAGATAGTAGCCTTTATCACACTGCACGTCGCAGCGGAGACCGTGGACTGGAGCTAGAATAATAAAACCCAAATATCAGGTACATGCCAGTCACCCAACCTCGAATAAAACACACAAAAGATAAGTGATTTTTTGCTTACGTTTCGCGAGCACCTGGTTCGTGGTGTTTGCTAAACACGTGCCCTCTCCCTTCAAGTAGTAGAAGAGCGTTCGCTCGTCGTCCACACAGTCGCTGAAGCCATAATGGAACTTGGGGCTGGACGCCAGCGCGCCCGCCGCTGAAGCCGCTGCCAGGAGCCAAACTGCCGCCTGCATACGTCACGAGAAACTCGCTCCGATCTTGAGATGTGGGGACTGACACGCGTGATATCGGCGGAGTCGCCAGGCGTACCCAACCTTTACACAAACAACGCTGAATAATCCGAGATTTCTACTAAGTACGGATGTAGCCCTGATAAACAAGAAAGGCAAGTTGAAGTGGGTCTTATTTTTGGTGTTACCGACCCTTTTGGGTGCTGTTGCTACAGCTGCAGTGGAGGTGCATTGCCAGGGTGACTGGGCTTAGTAGTGGCCACCATAGCCACGGTAGTTGCCTCCGTATCCACCATAGCCACGGTAGTTGCCTCCATAGCCACGGTAGTTGCCTCCATAGCCACGGTAGTTGCCGCCGTAGCCACGGTAGTTGCCGCCGTAGCCACGGTAGTCCTCAGTATCAGCGTCGGTCAATGGCACGGACTCGGTGGCGACATGGTTGACGGGAGCTTCTTCAGCCGCGACAAGAGCAGCCACGTAGGCCAGCGCAGCGACGATCGCGAAGGTGGTCTTCATAACGGGTGGTCGGCTTCGGGTCGGAGAGGGTGACTTGAGGGGAAGGCGGTCGATTGAACAGTGAGCAAACGCGTGAGACTAACGACATTTACGCAACTTGCGTGAGCCTTTCGGGGAGAGGGCTAACGGCGTGATGGTTTTGACCTCTAACCGTGTCATCCACCACCCGCTTCCTTTCCCAGACATGCTTGGGCCTTTCAAAGGACCAACGGGCTCCTTTCGTCTGCTCATTCGGCAATCGGACGTCTCGCTCGCAAGTCAAGTCAAGCTCCAGCAAGCCAACCAAACCTCCATCGACATGAAGACTTTCGCGATCGTCGCTGCACTGGCCTACGTGGTGGCCCTCGCCACTGCGGCTGAGACCCCCAACAAGGACGCCGCCGCCAGTCCCGAGGTTGCGCCCGCGCAGGACAAGGAAGACTTCTACGGCAGCGGCTACCGCTATGGCTACGGCGGCATGCCGAGATATGGCTACGGATACCCGCACTATGGCTACGGCGGATACCCGCACTACGGCGGCGGCTACCCGCATGGCGGATACGGATACCGCTATGGGCACTGGTAAACTCTCGAGTGCTCCTGGCTGGCGAGTTTTGGCTGGCCTTGCGCTAGCGGTTGACAAGGGAGATACCGCAGAAAATCTTAGTGACGTAACATCTCGTCGAATGTTTCAGACGAATTTTGAATCAACAGCAATGTCGTTGTGAATCGACTCTTTACGTAAGCTCATCTTTTGATCACCCTCTGTGAAAATCTCAGTAGGTCCGAAAGAACTCCCATTCCACCGAAAGAACTCAAAAGTCCACGAGGGTAAGATTGCCGGAAACCATTGACAACGCTTTACTGCTTTCCGGTGTTTTCTGTGCCAGCTTGCGAAGGGGGAAGCTGACGAACTTGAACTTGAAGATTAGGTAGGAGTCATTGTGCGAAGGGAGCTGACGAACTTGGAGATTTCTACGCTGATAATTCTCCGTATTTTCCTCGATCCCGTTATCGTTGACAAGCATGATAGCCACACCGAGGCTCGCTCACTTGTCATTTGGACTCCAAGCCTCCAAGCCGACCCGACCCGTTCCAGCTTCTGACTGCGACTACCATGAAGATGTCCATTGTTGCGATCGCTCTTGCGCTGGTCTGCTTGGTGTCATTCGTCTTGGCGGCCAACCAACCGCCGACCCCGATGTCCGCGGACGAGCGCATGCAGCTCGCCAAGACCATGAAGGAGATGATGGCGAGAAACCCGGGCGCTGTGGATCCGGCTGTCGCTGCCATGTCGACCGAGGACCTCTTCAGTATGCTTTCGGGCCTCGTCTCGAACCCGTCGGTGCTCTCCAACGTTGCGGGTCTCATTTCGTCGGCGGCGAGCGGCGACGTGAGTGGATTGGCTAGTCATGCGACGGGTCTGCTGGGTGCAGCACTTCCGACGGCGGTGTCGGCGTTTGCCCCTGCGCCTGCGTCGTAGGCTTCGACCAAGCTACCGTGCCGACCAAGCTACTGTGTTTGTGCTGATGGAGTTGTCCCAGCTACCGTGCTCGCAGTTGACGACCACGAAGATCGGAGTCGCAAGCCGATGTCATGCGTTAAGGCATTTGAAATCAATAGTCCCCGCGCTTTCAACGTTTTGTTGAGCAACTCATTCCGACCTAGCAGATCACACTGTACCGGTCCAGTACATTTACATGTTTCGCGGATCGGCGTACACGTAAAGTAAGCCCTAGAGGCGAGAAGAGACCTCCGGACAATCTCCAAAGTTGAGGCGAAACCGCAGCGTCGATGTAGCCATGTTCTACTACTAGTAGTAGGACCCCTTCGTGCGGCCCCCCACACAGGGCAAGCGAAACCCCACAGCTTTTTTCCGGGGCCGCCATGACGACGGTCAACCTCATACCTCGGTGCGGTGCTCTTCTTGATCTACTTGGTCCGATGCGACGGCACTTCGCTCACCGCTTGTGTTCTCTCTGCCTCATTCCTAGCCACATCTTCGGGCTCAAGACCGATGTCCACTCGAACGTGGCTTTCGTCGACGACCAAACCGTGGCGTATCCTGCAGGCCACCAGATAGTCGTGTGCTCCCTCGACGACAAGCGCCAGAAGTTCATTGCCGGCACCGAAGCCTCGGAGGGCGTGACCGCCACAGCGCTGGCCCCGAGCCGTCGCTTCCTGGCCGTTGCTGAGCGCAGCGAGCGAGCGCTCGTGAGCATTTTTGACCTCAAGACGCTCAAGAAGCGCAAGGTGCTGAGCTCCGCCGATGCACAAGCCCGGAGCTATGTCAGCATGGCCTTCAGTGCCGACAACCAACTGCTGCTCACACAAGGAGGGGCTCCCGACTGGATGCTAACGTGCTGGAATTGGTCCAAGGGGAAGCCCGTGGCCAGCGTCAAGGCTCCTCTACACGTCATGGCGCCCCACGCATCTCCGAGTTCGGCAATGCTGGCGCTAGCAGGCCAGTCAACGCTGCATACGATCAGTGGCAGCATGGCTCACTTGAGCTCGTCCCCTTCCGATGCCAACCTCATGGGTTCTGGTGCAAACAACTCGGGAGCGGCAGCAGCCACAGTCTCCCCACCGCAGGTCTCTGCTTGCTCGTTTAGCGATGTTGACGCGGGACTGGTGTGCGTCACGGGTGCTGGGCTGGTTCGCTTCTTCAGAGTACTCGAAACAGCCTTTCGCCCGTTGCCAAGTCCTCGCATGGAGACCCACGTGTTCCTGGCTCATGCTTGGCTGAAGCAGCGCGATGACTACCTAGTCGCAGGCTCTGCTGCGGGGGATCTGATGCTTTTTCATGGTGGCGAGTTTGTCACGCGTCTCAGTGCATCCCCTGGACCTGGGAAGGCTGTGCACAGCTTGACTGCAACCACCAAGGGATTGCTCTGTGGACTCAGTGATAACACAGTGGCCATGTTCAGTGTCGTACTAAGTGACAGTGGAGATGCAACATCACCCAATACGCATTCTGAGGAGGAGGCTGGTTCCTCCCCCGTACCCCAGGAGGACCATTTTCTAGAAGATGCCGCGGAGATTTTGACGCTTCAGCGACTTGTACGAGTTGACACCGGAGCAGGTTACGTTGCAACCATTGCAGTGAGCCCTAACGAAGATGCAATTGTCGTCACCACTTCGAATACTCAGCTGCTCACATTTCCTTACCAGATCCACACTTCAGGAGTACATTCCAGTGCACCAGCAACCGTTCCAGTGGTAGATGAATCTGCTTCAGTTGCTGTCAGTGCTGCTAACGTTGGTGGAGTTCCAGGTGCAGCTACGTCGGATGCTACGGTTACTCAAAGCGAAGATGTTGAATACGTGGTAACGAGCTTTCATCAGCCAAGCGACCCAAGTACCAACAATGGGCCGCCGGGGGGTGCTAACGGAGGTGTTGCCGGTGGTTTGTTACATGTGACGGGCATGGATGTGTGCGTGCGCAAGCCTCTCCTCGTGACCTGCGGCTTAGATCGGACTGTACGAGTCTGGAATTATATCGACCGCACCTGCGAGGTTGCCAAGCGTTTCAACGAGGAGGCTTTCAGTGTAGCGTGCCACCCTTCGGGGTTGCACCTGCTTGTTGGCTTTGCGGACAAATTGCGTTTGCTCAATATACTGATGGACGACATACGCTCTTTCAAGGAGCTCCCTGTGAAGGCCTGTCGTGAATGCCAGTTCAGCACAGGGGGCCATCTCTTTGCGGCAGTAAATGGTAATACCATCCAAGTCTTCTCACTCTTCACGGGAGAGTTAGTTGCCACGCTTCGAGGTCACAACGGCAAGGTGCGCAGTCTCTTCTGGAATGCAGACGATTCTAGCATCGTGTCTGCGGGGCTTGACGGTGCTGTTTACCACTGGGACCTCGACGAGGCCAAACGCGAGGCTGAGTTCGTGCAAAAGGGGGTCTCCTACTACTCAGCACTCTGCAACCGCGAAGGCACCGCAATTTACGCTGCTGGAGGTGATCGATTGCTCAAAGAAATTGAAGTACCTTCGTCCCAACTCACCAAGGAATTTTTGTGCGACGCTACGCTGGGGCAATTGGTGTTGTCTGGTTCACAGCGCCTGCTCTTTGGTGCTGGAGCTGAACCGGATCGACCGGGGGCTATACGAGCGTTCAAATTCCCACTGACAGGTGAATCAACAGAATTCCAGTGCCTTAGCGCTCCTGTTACTCGTCTGCGGGTCTCATTTGATGACCAATTTCTCTTCGCTGCTGGAGAAGATGGTGCCGTGTGTATCTTCGAGGTGCGGGATAAGGAAGGACGCCCCACGCGAACTACTGGTAAAGACGGCGAAATTTCTTTATCTGTGGCATCCGTTGGCGGTGGTTTTGCTGGCGGCTCGTCTTATCATCACGATGGCATCGGAGGCCATGGAGGCAGCATGGCGGCATTTTCGGAGGAGATTCTGGTGACCAAGTCCGATCTAGAAGAGAAAAATACCCTGATGCTTGAGCTGAAGAACAAGGTGGACGAATTAATGCTTCACAACGAGTACCAGTTACGTCTCAAGGATATGACGTACAACGAGAATTTGAAAGACCTAACGGAGAAATTCACGCATGAGATTGAGCTTGAGAAAAACAAGTACGAACTGCTGAGGGAGGACAAGAACGACATTGAAATGGAGTATGAGGAAAAGATCAAGCAGCTAGAGGAGCACCACCTGCAGCAAATGCAGGAAACCGAGGCGGCGTATCAGCAAAAAATTATGAAAGAAGTTGAGCGATACCAAGAAGTGCTCACTCAACGTGAGGCGCAGTGCCTCCACTGGAAAAGCGAGCAGCAGCGTCTTGTGACCACACACGATAAATATGTGGCTGATGTCACCGAAGATTTTGAGCAGCGCTTGAATGAAGATCGTCAGCTACGTATGCAGATGGAGGAGGAGAAGGACGAGCTAGGTCGGGAGTATCGCGAAACCGTGACGCAGGTCGAAGCCGACGTGGACGAAGAAATTGAGACACTGAAAAAGAAGTACGAAGATAAGTTGCAGGCTGAACGCGAAGCTACGCTGCGGTTTAAAGGCGAAAATGGTATTATGAAGAAAAAGTTTTCCGCGCTGCAGAAGGATATCGAAGACCAGCGTGACCAAATCAAACTGCTGCTAGAGAAGGAGAAAGAGCTGATTGAAGCCATTAAGCAACTTGAGAAGGAAATTCAGGCATTGAAGCGTGAGATTCGCGCCCGCGATGAAACCATTGGCGAGAAGGAAAAGAGAATCTATGATCTGAAGAAGAAGAATCAAGAGCTGGAGAAGTTCAAGTTTGTGCTGGACTACAAAATCAAGGAGTTGAAGCGTGCTATCGAGCCGCGCGAAAACGAGATCGCTGACATGAAAGCTCAGATCAAAGAGATGGACCAGGAGCTCGAGCTTTTCCACAAAAGCAATGCTCAGCTGGATGTGCTGATTGGGGAGCAGCGGCAGCGCATCAATGCCCTGCAGAAGGCCATTGCGGGACACCGTCAAGTTTTGAGCGACCAGCAAACATCAATGAGGCGCTTCCGCTGCGATCTACACGAATGCGTGCGCCACTTGCAGTCACCCAAGGAGCTTGCGCTCCAGGTGGCGCAGCTCTACAATAAGTATGTCACCACCGACGATGGACCAGGTGGCTTTGGCTCAATCAGTGCGGGCTCTGGGGGCGATGTCGAGGCTGAAATCCAGCTTGAGTATGCCCGACAGAAGCAGTACCTCGAAAAGTCCGTTCACGTTCTCAAGCGCAAGTATGCCGCCGACGCGCAGGAGCACCAGCACGAGAACTTGCGTGCTACCTCTGACAATATGCTTCTCATCCGCGAGATCAACGACATTCGTAGCGCTTTGCTAGCAGCTAAGAACAATCTTCAAATGGAGCGGGCTATAATGGCAACTGCTAGCCTGGGCACATCGGCGATGAACCAAGAGAAGGCCCACGGCAGCAGGACCTTAGCGGCGGCGCTGGAAGCGGTGGGTGGAGACCCGGATGTGCTGATTGCCAGGCAGCGAACTGAAATTGAAGAGCTACGCCGGGCTGTGAAGGCACTTGAGGACAAACTGGCGAGCGGTAGCACAACCAGCAGGTCCGGAGAAGTGTTCCCCCCTATTGGCCGTGCCGTGGACGGTTAGGTATGTGCAAGTAGCAATGAAGACTCATTCGGTATGCATTCTAAATGTACTGTATTAACGCCGTGCTTCACACGGGGAAAAACTCTATCGACGAGCTGAAAACACATAGAATTTGAGTAAGTACTGTAGACGTCAAGGTAAGCTGTAGGACGAGGTAAGTTTCCTTCGCAGCCGTGGCTTATCACACCTCTATAACCCAAACAGAAGTACACAAACAACGTAAGACAATGGGTTTTTCAATTTTACCAACTACGTTATGAATAACCCACGTTTCTTCGTGCAACATTCATTGGGTGATTGGGCTTTGATGTTGCTCCTGGCGGACAGAGCGGGCAGGGGGTAAGGAATTGCTCCTTTATTTTTGGTCGCAGGAATTGAAGTCCAAGCCGATGTTTGCATTTATCCTAATCATCTGAATCGAAATCTTCTCGTTTGAATTCTGAAAAATGAAATGTTTCCTGTGCTACTCCCGAGTTTGACTCGTAGAAGCCATGAAACAATACTGTCTTGGAATATCTGGTGATAGCGTGGACCACTCGGGATCTTCAACGCGACACGCAATTTTCAGCCAATGATTACGCGCCGAGTTTGATGCGGTTGCTGCTTGGGCTGGTGCTGCTCGCCCATTGTCTTTCTCGTCGCCCTCCAGTGCAGCAGCAGCCCATGGTCCTCCGCGTGTCCAGCACCCCCGACGAGGTCGGCGCCGCCGTTGGCCAGCTCATCTTTGACCTGAGCAAGCAGGCCATCGCCACGCACGGCCGCTTCACGGTCGCGTTGTCCGGTGGCTCGCTGCCAAAGGTGAGCGCGAGTCGGAGTCTTGAGTGCAGTTAGTGTTTGCTGCGGCTGACTGTTGTGCTGCTGTAGATCCTGAACAAGGGCCTGCAGACCATCAAGGGCGACGTGGACTTCTCCAAGTGGTTCGTCTACTTCGCGGACGAGCGCTGCGTTCCGCTCGACCACGACGACAGCAACTTCAAGGCCTGCAAGGCAGCGCTCTTCGACTTTGTGCGTCTGAGGCTTCCTTGATCCTGCTACGGTACCCTCTCACACTAATTCTACGCTGCTGCATGCAGATCCCCGTGCCGGCGGACCAGATCTACACCATTGACGCCTCTCTGACCCCCGAGGCCATGGCCGTGGACTACACCAAGAAGCTGGCCGAAGTCTGGGGCAGCGACGTGAGTGTTGATGGTCTTTGCTTAGGTTTGGCGCTGCTTGTTACTGACAGTGCTGTGTGTGTGTTGATGCGTGCAGCTTCCTCGCTTCGACCTGATCCTGCTGGGCATGGGCCCGGACGGCCACACGTGCTCGCTGTTCCCGGGCCACCCGCTCCTGGAGGAGAAGACGCTGTTCGTGGCGTCCATCGAGGATTCGCCCAAGCCGCCTCCGCAGCGCATCACGCTCACCTACCCGGTCGTGAACAACGCCGCCAACGTACGTCGGTCGACCTGTCGCTGCTGTGCCTTGTAGTATCTACTGTAACACTTCTGCTTCCTTTTGCAGGTCGCGTTCGTCGCCACCGGCGCCGGCAAGGCCGAGCTGATGCCGCACATGATTGGCGTCGAGACGCGCATGCCGCCGCTCCCTGCCGCCAACGTCAAGCCCACGGACGGCGCCGTCTACTGGTTT
>JAHQIV010001083.1:0-13904 GCA_030463285.1 Phytophthora europaea
TCGGTTAACGTCACGGTGAGCGCCTGGTCGCATTTTTGAAAAAGGCTTTTTTTCAGCCCGATTCGCCAAAAGCTTTGAAAGGCACAATACAAGCACATGAAACGCGAAAATGGGTAACGATCTGCTGGCTTTGTGGGGATCAAAGTAGCACGAACAGGATCGAGATGTGTGAGCTGCGTCCAATGCGTCATCTGGATGAAGTTAGTCATGCACGATACGATGTGCTTGAAGCTAGGCGCTGAAGTTGTGTGAATTCAAAACCAGCAGTGTTAAAGAAGACTAGGACGAAGGTGCTAATTTCAATTTCAGTTTCAATTTTCCAGCGTACTCACCACGATGCCCGCCACACTTCCTCTCTAAGTGGTGCCATATCACATTCCTACCACATTTTAAATGTTTTGACATGAATATTGTGACAGATAATCTACTTAGTACGTACTTCAAGTATAAGTTGGCCAGCCCACCGACTATTATCATCTAAATGCAATCGTAGAAGCAGAGAGCCTTAGTATCACTGCAGCTTCTACCTAGTCAAATGATGATCCCGTATACATGGTTCGCAGCAGGTTACTACACCCATTTCAAGTGCTAAGAGGTCGTCCCTGTCGAGTACTAAATCTCTGTTGCGATCTGATCAATGTTAAGGTTTGCCTCGATGACAGCCTCTGGACTGTAGGCAGAAGTCCACTGGACCGCACTGACCACATGCGTACACGAGACAGAGAGTATTCTACAGCTTAGGTACAAGTCAACTTGATAGGTTCGAGTGAGGAGGGAGTCGCAGTCATCGTAGTGATTGCTCATGGCCCTGGTGCGAAAGTATCCTACGCGCATAATCTGCGGCATCATCATCTTGGTAGCTAGGCTAACCCGAGCGGAGTTCGCTCGGCCTACATGAACTCACTTTCCGAATCACCTCAAGCACCTCAAGTGCCTCAACTAAGTGTCCTTCGCATCATATTCTTAGTGGTTATGAGCCCAACGCCTCTTGGACCCAACGACGTTCTCCATGACGACAACTACTTCTTGTGGGAATTCAACGCCCGGATGACCCTCGCGCGCAAGGACCTCCTGAACCACATTGTGCTGAAACCTGAGGAAGCCGCGCTGCGAAGCACTGCAGCATGGGAAGCCGCGGACCTCAAGGCGCTGGCTGTACTGGTGAAGCTACTCGGACCCACCTACCAATCGATGGTTCGCGAGTCATCATCGGCTATCCTGGCGTGGGAAACCCTTCGGGGCTTCTTCGTGAAGCAGATCCTGCACAACCGTGTGCAGCTGCGCAAGAAGCTCCACGAGTTTGAGATGAGCACCGGGGACGACCTCATGCAACACCTGATGCAGTTTGACGAATTGTGCTTAAGGTTGTCTGCTCTCGGCGACGTGGTTGCAGAAGACGAGCGTTTGGTAATCCGCTTGGCAGCCTCCCACAAGATTATGACGGGATGGTGAAGATCATCGAGGCCCATGACAACATGACACTCCTCGAGGCGAAAGAGATGCTTCGCCGCGAGTATTAGACGATACAGAAACGAGAGAAGCAAGAAGCCGCTTTTCATGCCTCGGCCGATGATGTTCAAGGACGAGATGGCCATTCAGATGGCCGCCAAGGGCGTCGTGGCCGTCGGCAACATGTGCGCGGCCGCCAACACGGCCGTGATGGCGCTCAAGGTCGTGGTGGACAGGCCAATGGTAGCGCCTTTAACGGAAGGTGCTTCCTGTGCAAGGAGTATGGCCATAAACGCGCTCAGTGCCCCAAAGCTGACGGAACCGACGAGCAGGACGAGTATGCATTTGCTGCGTCGGCGGAGGTGTCCACCGCTTGGATCCTCGATAGCGGTGCCAGCTCCCACATGACGATGGATCGCAGTGATTTCAGTGACTTTGCGGAGCTGTCTGGACCACTGGAAGTTCGTGTGGCAAGTGGCCATCGTCTGCCGGCACGCGGAGTTGGTACTGTTCGCGTACTGGCCAGTGACGGAGTCACTGTAAAAATGACGAAGGTTCTGTACGTCTCCCTTCTGGACCGAAAGCTCCTATCAATTCCTGCACTGGCTTCGAAGGGCATGGCAGTTCTTTTTGATGGCGACGGATGTTCCATCCAATACCAGGGCAAGGTGGTGTCGCACATTCGTTAGCATGGCGCTATGTATGTCTGGGATGTGCAAGTGTTGAAGGAGGCATAAGGTATCGAGATTGCAGCAGTAGCGATGAGCCAGGCCGATGCGTCTGTGTGGCATGCGCGGCTGGGTCATATTGCGCTGCCCCGGATGGAAGATGTGGCTCGCATCGTCGATGGTGTTCCCGATCTGGCCTCACAACAGGCGCTAGCTGGTGCCTGTGAAGGATGTGCATGCGGCAAGATGTCAAGAGCCCCTTTCTCCCATCGCTCTGGGAGTCAAGTCAAGACGCAACGCATTCTCGAAGTAGTGCACAGCGACGTCATGGGTCCGATGAACCCGACGTCAAAGGCGGTGCACGATTTGTCGTAACATTTATCGATGACTACTCTCGCTACGTCTCGGTTTACATGTTCAAATCGAAGGCTGAAGTGCTCAAGTACTTTGACAACTTTCGCCAGCTTACTGAAACGCAAACAGGGTCCACGTTGAAGTGCCTGCGCACCGATAATGGTGGCGAGTACGTTAGCAAGCGCTTCGACTAATTCTGTGCAAATCATGGCATTGAACATCAGACGACCACCCCCTACACGCCGCAGCAAAATGGCCTCGCTGAACGGATGAACCGTACAAGTGTGGAGCGAGCCCGGTCAATGCTGTATTACCAGCAAGTCGACAAGTGCTGGTGGGCTGAAGCGGTCATGACGGCGGTCTACATCACCAACCGCATTCCCAACACAGCGCGGGGTGACCTCACTCCGTAGGAAGTGCTCTGGGGAAAGAAGCCTTCGCTTGATCACCTGCGTGTATTTGGATCTCGTGGATTCATGCACATCGACAAGAGCCTGCGCACCAAATGGGATAGCAAGGCCTACAAGATCATGCTGCTAGGCTATGCTGATAACACTATGGCTTATCGTGTCTCGGACTTTGATGCTTCACGCGTTGCCACAGCCCGCACGATCAACATCGATGAGCGCCCACCATCAACCATCCAAACATTGGGCGTGAGCAACAGATTGCCGGAGGTTTTGCAATTTCCTGGTGATCTCAGTGTCGATGAGAATGGACACGACCCTCGACCAGCAGCACCAAATGTGGACATGGATGCCGATATCCACGATCCATCTCGATGGTGACCCCGATGGACGTCGACCAGGATGCCTCGGTTGCCCCGGATGTGCTGATGCCTGATGCGAATGATGCTGGAAATGCAAGTATGGTAGTGGACCGTTCACGCAGCCAAGTCCCAAGTAGCATCAACAGCACCGACGTCATGCAAGTGCAAGGTGCTACACCCTTGCTGGAGCTGCCCACCTCGCAGTCGTCAAGATTTTTGGGCGAGGGGGAAAGTCAACTGGTCTTCCAAGGCACACGGCGTAGTCCGGTCGTCGGACGCGGCATGGTACCGCAGTTTCTTCCTACGGTGGAGCTACCTAACCAGGAACGGCTTGTGTGGTGTAGAGGGATCAGCCAAAATCTTGTTGAGGCTTGATCGAGGGTCCCAACAGCGCCCAGACACCGACTAACGGAGGGGGTCCCCCTTTGATCCGTGATCAGCTGAACTGTTCCCACCTTGTGTACCCGTTGGCGGGCTGGATCGGCTCTCTCGGGGCTCCGAAGATTCAGCACTTCGTGAAGATTGAATGTCTTGGCGAGACGCGGGGATGGGGTTGGAGCAGCGTGGAAATCTTCACTCTGCGTCCGGTTATTCGCCTCGATCGAGTCTCCCTTGCTCTGATCGAGGGGCCTGGATCCGATCCGAGGCCTGTAGTTGCCTTTCCTGGTGTGTTTGTCGCTTCCTATAGCGAGATCGTAGTCGAGAGGAGAAGCGATCGCCAGCCAAACAGCTTAATCTGGTCGATCGAGGGTCCGCACTTGATGGAAAGATCACTAGAGTGGGCAAAGTTGGCCAATATATTATCCAAACTTAAACCGCACTACCAGCTCTACTTTCCCTGGGCGCTTTTGTCCTTTCCGCCGGGGCCAATGTAGTTCCCGAGGCGGAGGATGACTTGGGGCACTTGTGATGTCTAGTGCAAATTCAACACTGATCTATGTTTAGCCTCTACATCCCTACAGCTACCATCCCATCCTGTACCCCACAACTTGACAACCACTTGATTCATGTCCTGGCTTCGCCCCTTGGTTCTTCCCATCTTGACGGATCGGCGATCCCAATCTGCGATCCCGATCGGCGCTCCCGCTTGGCGGTCTTGCATACTTCGCGGTCCTCGCTCCCTGCCGGCCTTAACTAGCGGGTGGCGACCTCACGTAGCTGACCCGGGATCCTTGCCTGACGCCATCTTCCTGTCGTCAGCTGCCCTTGATCTTCAACCCGCCGCCAGATTCCGTATCCACTTCCACAATTGGGCGCAACATTCCTGCACGCCCTTGACCACCGATCCAGCGCGATCTGTGTTGTCTGCCCCGATTATACCTGATCTGAGGTGCAGGCGTCACCTGGCGCGTTCCCGTAGGCTCGGATCGCGCCAGTTCGTGCCTGATTTGCCCCCAGTATATCTGCTCGTGCGCTTCACCACACTTGCCCTCCCACCGTCAGAGCACACGGACTCCGATATGCAACTCGCCGTTATACCGGTTTCGTCACATGGTGCCCCACAGAGCGATGCATCGGGAAGTAATGCTGGTAGTGATGGCATCCGTGAGCCGGATCCCAAGCGTCCTCGTCTTGATGACTACGAGGTAGCACTTGCCGCTGCAGATGTCCCTCTTACTTGTCGCGAAGCAATGACGTCGCATGAGGCAGCGAATTGGAAGGATGCAGTTCGTGCTGAGCTGCGCGCTTATATCCGAAACCATCCTTGGGACATTGTCCGACGTCCCCCAGTGAAGGTCATCGGCTCCAAGTGGGTGTTTGCGCTTAAAAGAGATGAACGAGGCGAAATCGCTCGCTACAAGGCGCGTTTGGTAGCGTTGGGTTTTTTGCAGACATTCGGTCTAGTTAATTGCACGAAAACGCTTTTCCTTAGCGGCACCACCAGTGCATCTACTATTACTGTTTCGAATCGTTGATTTTAGAGGCCCCATTACCCCCACATCAACCGGCTGACACAATGCATTTGGCGGTAATGGGGCCACCGTAGCGTTGGCTTTCTCAGCCACGATCCGCTGTCCTTCTTCCGAGACGTGACATACAAAATTGTCAAAAAGAAGGGCAGCGGGTGCATCTATTTCAAACTTTAAACGTTTTTCTACATAAAATCTCCACACACAGTTGTCCATCCAAGCTTTTTCTTGAACAGTGTAGAAGTGGCCATCTGGGTATTCTTCAAACTCGCGCTGTTCGAACCTTCCACCGGGAACTCCACGGATAATAAAGAGAATTGGCGTCTTCAATCCTAACAATACAAAATAATAGTAAATACACAACATAATTACACAAAAGCATGTATAACAACAGACAGAGAACCGCTTACCTTCATCCCGCACGGTCAATACTGCAGTCATACGGCCTGCGTGCTAGTCCGCACCCAAAATACGCGCCGAATCCTTCCTTCCCTTGCCAGCCCACGACGTTATCGGCGGCATGTCGAACGGAATCGCCGTTTCGGACACGTTGAGCACTCCACCCGCTCCGAAGGCCTCGCATTTGGCCCAAAATGAGATAGCGAATTCGGCACGGAGTTCTTCAAGCTCTTCGTTGGATTTTTTAGCCGATTGGGGCTTCTGCGCAGAGAATCCGTTGCTGTCAAACACATAAATACAAGATAAAATTAAAATTTAGCAATACATAGTACATTATCACAAATTTCACAGTATATTACCGATTAGCCAGTCGCTAGACCATGCGCTCTAGCGCGAGCGCACCCGTCTCATTTCCATCCAAGTAGGAGGTCATCCACTCAGGCTGAATATTCCACATGAACGCTATGATTCCAGCGGTAGACAGAACCCGCATAATAAACATAGCCTTTAGAATATACAGTCCGTAACAATTAACACCACGGTTGACTTACTTGTTCAAGCCGCCGCACGTCCTTCATGTACGTTAAAACGTCAGAGACGCAAGGAAATATTTCATTGCGCCCCTGGCCCTTTAGCGTCTTCCACGCAGCGTTGCCCGTGAAACCCTGAATGACTTCGGCTTGCTTAGTCCAGTCGTGGAGGGCGCCTCGGGCAATATTTAGCCTGCGCGAGACATCCTTTATGCCGACTTGATCAATCAATGCCAGCGCCTTACGCTTCTTTTTGATGGAGTTGCTCCGCTCGATGCGCCTCATGACGCAGAATAGTTCGCTGATTTAGCGGGCACGCAGTGTAAATTTGAGTCCCAACAAGTCATTATTTATTTGCTAGCGATTGGACCAATATCTCGTTACTATGAAATTGGATTGGCTAATAATATATTTTGTCTTTCGGTTCGCGATCGCTTCGGCGGCATCTTAACGCGTCTGCTACAGTAGAGACCTTCAGCCTCAATCCATAATTGGCTAACCGATCACCCCGATTTAACTGACAACATGATATTAATAATCGTATCGGTTTCAGCCGGTTAACATTTAGTACAGTAAACATAACATCATGTGATTGGACAAAACACTTCAGGGGATAGGTGACGCTTTAAAAAGCCCCCCTGTTCGATCAATTGTCAGCATGATCGCGTTTGTACCAGCCGGAGCCACTCAGCAAATTTGACAAAAATGGCTTATAATCTAACAAAGTTATGGAAAAATCTCTCTCGTTGCTGTCGACCACTGCGAGCCAAATTACTGATTTATTTGATCGACCTCCCACCAGCAAAAACAAATCGTGGACGAAAGGAGCTAAACCGTGCCTATCTGCGGACCTGTCGTATCGGCTATTCCTTGCCTGCTAAAACGATCTCCTCGGTGGCGCCGAAATGTCGCCGGCCACTGACGCTCTAATACTGCTTTGTGTGGGCTATACGTGCTAAAAACGACAAACGCACTGCAAAGCACAATACCGATAATGTTAAGCTTACATGATAATAAATCTTGCTGCACATGTTTTTGGTGGCTCTCAATTTGAACCACGACTTCTCTCAATTTGACCTTGAAATGCGTACAGTACCGTATGGCTCCGACATGACGATGTCAAATCGTATGATCATCTGTACTAACAAAAACTTAACGGTCAAAGATTGGTGCACAGTGTGTAACCCCGCGCTTCGAACATTTGTTTGCCGCAGTCAGTTTTTTATTCTTGAGGACGCGGCTCACTTGGGCCTGAACCGGACAGGAATGCGTCAAGACTGTTTGGTGTTGTTGGTACTCGTGGTGGTTGCCTTGGCTGGTCGGGTCGACGCGGGTTTCCCGTTCACCTCACCTCACGCAGCCTTTGGGGTTTCATCGGTCTCTGCTGAAAGGCACGACGCTCCGATTAAGCGATTCCTTAGGGATGAGGGCACGTTCACAGATTCACTGGTTGCTACGAAGCCGACGCTCAACGATGAAGAGAGGGACGTTGTCCAAGTTGCCAAAGTCGCAGCAAGTGCGATGAAGGCGAAGGCCAAGATCAACATCATGCTCATGCGCGGATTTTCTCCGGCGAAAGCTCTGACGAAGCTGTCCGTCACGACTCTCAAGGACAAGAACTTTAACAGCTTTGCTAGGTACTATGCCCAATATTTGGCCAAGTACCCGGAGAAGGCATCGAGCCTACCAGCGACGGCGGAAGATGTCGTCGTGCTGCCGAAGTTGACGGAATGGCTGGGTCTGAAGCTCCGTCCGTCCCAAGTCAAGGAGGCTCTGAAGGACATTGGCTCGACGAACGTGAACAAATACTTGCGGCTGTACAGCAAGGACGCCGACGACGTTCTTGCGTTGCCGAAGCTGTCGGAGTGGGTCCAGCAAAAACGGCCTCCGTCTCAAGTCAACATACTGCTCAAGGACTTGGAGATCTCGGACGTCTCGAAGTACATGGGGAAGTACATGGAGGCCGGTGCAGCTACCACTGCCTTTGAAAAGTGGACAAGCAATATGCTCCTTCCTAAAGAGGTCGCCCAGAAGTTGAAAAGTGCCGAGGTACCGGACGTCAGCAAGTACATGGGGCAATACATGGAGAGCGGTGGAGCCGACGTCGCCTTTCAGAACTGGCTCGACAATAAGCTGCTTCCCCAGCACATTGCCCTCAAGTTAAAAAATGCGGAGGTACCGGACATCAGCAAGTACATGGGGCAATACATGGAGGCCGGTGGAGCCGCCATTGCGCTTGAAAAGTGGATTGGCCTTCCGAAAGCCCTCCTTCCTCAGCAAGTCGCGTTCAGGCTGCAAAGTGCTCAAGTCCCGGACATCAACAAGTACCTGAAACAATACGTCAGCATGTGGGGTAAAAAGCAAGCCGAAATCTCTAGAAATATAGGCTAGGAATAAAGATATTGTGCGCTCGCAGTTAGTCCAGAGCCCAACAGTTAGTAAAAACAGCGGGGTCCTCGCAATTTTGTGGAAACCATGTTTAGCGAAGAGCGATCTTCTTAGCAAGGCAACGACAGCAATGTACCCTACTAGAACGTACTACTACATGTAGTAGTAGCAGTAACAAGAAGTACAGGTACTCATTCCATTCAGTAGCCCCATATTGATGATGTATATAACTTTATTATTTCGAAGTACTATATGGATAAGCGTAATTTGCACTGAAGATTCGATGAAATCTTACAATTTAAGCGTTTCAACACACCATATCTTAGCGCGGCCAAAAATTACGTATCTTGAACGAACCAAAACGCTGAGGGCTCTAGCAAAATCGTCTTAGATGTATTTTTTGAACGCGGCCCTTTTGCAAAATTCCACCGTGAAATATCAGCACTTTTTGCTTGTGTATATTACCGAGGCGAACATGTCCGAGCAAGTATTACCTGTAGTGCCATTAAAAAACTGAAGTATGTTTTTGTGATCAAGATCATGCCGAATGACTGGGAGATCTTAGCTTAGCTCTAGCCCAGTCGACGTCAATATACATGTACACACGTGCACTCGTACCGCACCGAGTTGATTCGCGCTGGTGGCTACAGTACTGTACTGTATTGCTCCACAGTGGCTCAATGTACAAATGCCGGAAGGCTGCCATTTCAAACAAAATACTAAGTATTAATATATGTAACGTAACGCAAAACAGGATGACGTTGTACTGTATACTGTTTACACTGTACACATTTTAATACGTGTATTCTAAATATTAATATATATAATATTTATAATAATAGTTTTGCACATGTACAGCATTCAGACGGAAGGACAAATGTTAGCAACATGCATCGGTTCATACCAAGCATGGGCCGTAAGCTCACGTGAAAATGCATGGATCACACCGTTACAGCAAGGTGGAAACGACTGCTTCATGCGATGCAATGATTTGCATGTTCGCGTAGCCAAATTACGCCTGCGCTACCGTAGTCTCAGCTTTGCTATTACGTCTGTCTGGCAGTCGAAGTGTCTCCCAAGTCTCCATATGCATCTAATGTGTTCTGGTACGAATCTATACAGTATTTTGCCTCACTAGGAAGTCCTGATAAGTACTTCGTATACGTTTATTGAGTGAACAGGATGAAACGGGTTTCTTTGGATGAACTACGGTCTATACGTACTAAAAATTTAAGTTTTCATATCTAAGCGGTTATTAGTTTTTATGCCCTCCTGATGCTCTAACAAGGGTTTAGGGTTTAGGGGAGCATCTTCAGATGCTCTTAGAGATGCTCTAATGAGGCAAAATACTGAGCAGGCAAACGTAGTACACTCGCAGGCCTGAAGCACAATCAAGTTATCTCCGGATAGGCATTCCCACAACTGCGCGTTTGCACAAATTATCGCCCTCCTCAGTCTTTGATTCCCGGCACAGCGCTCAAGTCAGCCCCCTCCCCCCTCCAGGTCCACGCAGTGCTCCAGCATGGGTCTCAAACGGGTGGTTCTCTTCCTTCTCCTTGTCGTCGCTTGCGCTGGGCGAAGTGTAGCTTCCGAGTCCGCCTCAATCGGAGCTCCTGCTGATCAAAACGATGTTCCAATCAAGCGATTTCTTAGGGTGGCGACCAAACACAGTGACACCTATGGGGCAGATATCTCAACGTCTGTGAGTGATGAGGAGAGGGACGTCGGCATGGTGCAGGTCGTTTCGACGGCGGTGAAGGCTATGCGAGCGAAGGCGAAATGGGTAATTTTGCTTAAACGTGGGTTTGGACCTGCCAAGGCCATGAAGAAGCTGAAGATTACGAGTCTTGACGGCAAGAACTTCCATAATTTCGCACGGTACTATGCCCGATACCTGGCTAAGTATCCCAAAAAGGCGGCGAGCCTGCCAGCGACGGCTGAAGATGCTGCAATGACAATAAAAATGGATCAGTGGATTGCCGAAAGGGTGATTCCGCCACAAATTGGGACGAAGCTGCAAGAATTCGGGCAGAAAGACGTTAAGAAGTATGCAGCGCAGTACATGAGCATGTGGGGAGCGAACCAAGCCAGGATCTCGGCTAAAGTGAAGTAAAGGGATAGCTGTGTTGCAAATATGTTATGTAATTGACCCAACAACACTTGCAGTCGCTCCATGTCAACAGCAACGTTTCACTTTTACTGTGTGAGATACTCCCACCGCCACGACTCGAGACCTCGACATTGGTTGAAAGCGCAACTAACGACAACGTCTACGCTGATTCTGCGGTCAGGGTCGAAGCAGCACATGCTTGACACGAACTTCCACTCAGCTGAGTCGATGGTCTTTGGCTGCTGAGGAAGCTTCTTCTCCATCACATTGGATATCACAGCGCTGTCCGGCATTGATTTTCCCCACGGCCACTCTCCCGAGAGAACTTCGATAATGCACATTCCAAACGAGTACACATCGGATGCAAACGTCGGCTGACTGCCAGCTAAGCACTCGGGTGCCTTCCAACGGTACGCACCAAGAGCACCATTGGCACCTGCTACCGTATCAGAATGATGTGCGATAAAACTCAAGCCAAAGTCAGCTAACTTGACGCCGTCTTCGCAAACTAGGATATTGTTTCCCTTCAGATCGCCGTGGACAATGCCTCGTTCATGGAGATATTTGAGCCCAAGTGCTGCTTCGTATATGCACTCCCAAATCTTTAGCCGAGGTTTTCCGTTAGCGTAAGACACGAGTGTTCCGTGAGTGGCTTGTTCACACACAAAGAATGCCCGGCCCTCGTGGCAAGCGCCATACAGCTTAATCAAGTAGTCGTGGTTTAATGAAAACCACAGATCCACTTCTCGGCGAAATTCATCTTGGTTCTGGTCGGTCAGAACTTGCTTTATCACTACGTCTGTGTCGAGCCACCTCCCTTGATACACTGCACCAAATGCGCCATCCGCTAAATGTTTGTTCAGTTCAACTTGATGAGCTGGGATAAACCACTTTGGAAGTACATCGGCCTTGTTAAATTCGTCGCTTTTTGCTTGGTTTGTCGGATTTAAAGAAGCGTCACCGTAATTCCGAGATTCAAACGCCAACGACGCTATAGCTTGTCTGCGGTCTCCTTCACTCCCCAGATCGCCCATAAATGCTCTCGGATTCTTTAAACACTCTCGCAAGCGCGCTATTTGCTGCCGACGACATAATTCCCACCTCGGCTGCCAGGTGTGGACTGGTGCTGTCTTGTTTAAGACCGAGTCCCCAAGAAGGAGTCTGTCAATGTCGTGATGGAGGCTATAGTTCTTTCCAGCAATAGTCCGAGACGCGCATATACTGGCAGCCTGGCTGGCAAAGCACCGATCATCCATTGAGCCCAGAAAGCGCGACAGAATCAAGCTAAAGTCTTCAATCAGCCGTTTTCGTTGTGGCCCTTTGATACACTGAGAGTAAATCTCCAGCAGACGCTCAAGAATGGGTCGGTTGATAGATTCGAGCTCTTTCAAGCTGGAACACAAGCGCCCAGCTTCGTCAAGCATATCTGGAAGCGGTTCACCTTGGAATTCGTAGAATTTTATATCGCTGATGGAGCCGTCTTCGTCGCTCTTTGAGTTGGTTATGGAGGCTTCAGTTTGTGAAAGCACCCGTATCTGGTATACAACATGTGCAGTCTTCATGATTTCTTTAGAAGCCCCTGCGTGCATCCCAAGCAATAACTTGAATTCATCATCTGTTATAAATTCGGGCTGCGTAGGTGGGTTCTCGCGCAGTATTTCGGATATGGTCTTTTGTGTGTAGCGTTGCATTTCAGCGAGAGAGGGCGACAATATTTTAATGCGCCGAATACGCCGCGTATTCTCCAAGAGATCGCCGATAACGCCTCCAAACGACAAAATATCTGTGGAAAACGATGCAACCCAATCTGATGCTCGCTGTTCTCGTCTCTGGTTACGAAGAAACGATTCAATGGGGAGATGTGTGGGGGCTTCCGAGTCTTCATTGAAGCCATACAGCACTTGCTTTTCGCAATCTTGAACCCGTATCAGTTTCTCTCCGCTCAACACACCTTTTCCACCTTGGATTTCAGACACCATCGATAGGTGGAAGTCATTTATCGAGAGATCCGTATGGACAAGACCGCGGTCATGTAGGTACTCCAACCCATGAGCAAAATCCAGCATGCGCTCCCATGAAAACATGCCACCAGTGTCCGAAGCATCAGTAGTCCGTTCATGGACAAAGATACGCTTTCCTACATGACACGCGCCAAACAGCTTCCGAACATTCGGGTGGTTTAGCTCAATCCAAATAGCCACAGTCCTCAGGCATTTCTCTTCCCCTCCGGTGACCTTGGATACATGTGCTTTGTCCCATTTGTCGGCGGAGATCGCAAACCACTCCGGCAAGCTCCCCAACACAACACCTGATAGCTGGACCATCCTGTCAAAAATTGCGGATATCACGTTTGTCTCTCGTGGGGTCAATGCATCGCTGTGCAAGTCAAAGCTGTGCTTCATCCACGTCAGGACTTCCAACTGCGCGTCCTCATCTTCTTTGATAGCCCCCATCAATCGCGCATTGTCTTTCAGCAGCAATTCGAAAAAACTCATCAACTCATCACGCTCTTTCTGAAGCTGCTGGTGCCACAAATTTCTAGTACTGGGGTCAACAGGTTTGATTATTTTCATCGCCGCGTCGATCGTAGAGGCCAGGGTCTTCACAATAGGGGCGAAGCTGGCCAACTGCATAAGCCAGACCCTGTCCGTTTCCTCATCTGGAGCCCATGTCCCCCCAAACCAGTTTGAAGACCGCATTTCTCTCCGCCTCATTTCGAGGCTGTGGAAGTCGTGGTCGTACGGCCTGAGCTTATCAATCAGGTGGTCCCAGCAAATGTACACGGGGGTGCGGTGCTCCCTCCGCCGTCTTTCCGTGTCGAGCTGCGTTATCAAGTGGCGCCCGAGTAGGTTTCTTTGCGACCACGACAGGAGAGACCACTGAGCGAATCGGGGGTCGCTGTCAACTAGCTCGGTCGATTTCCCGAGTCGAAACGTTGGTGCATTTTTGCCCTCGCTGTTGTTGACTGCAACCGCTGGTGAAGGCGCACAGTCGATGTGGATGTGGATGTAGGTATAGTCGAACTCGCCTGGGGTTTCTCCCCTGGTCTCCAGACGCTCTCGACACGCACACAGCTGTCGAATCCTCCCCCAGATCTCCCCCATGGCGATGTGTGCCAAGAGTCACCTCGCTCTGGGGTGCCGGTAGATGTGGGGGAAAATGAGTTCAGCTGCTGCACTTCGTAGTGGTTCAAGCACCCTGAACAGTAGGGAGGGGGTGGAAGCACCTTGCTCGGCCGAGCCTAACTACCGGTATTTGCAGTCGACGATAGATATCCTAGCAGTTATTAGTACTATTATAATATAATACTATTATAATATTATATTA
>JAHQIV010001084.1:0-13902 GCA_030463285.1 Phytophthora europaea
TCGGATATACCCCGTGACCCGACACCGGCTTCTCTCGGCCCAAGCGTACCGTGGAACCGACGTGCAATGGTGTATTACATTTGCCAAGCGTGTGATCTGGGAGAAATTTTTGGTGAGCTTTGCACCAGCATTTGTCATGTCCGACGCAGATAATGCACAATACAACGCATGCACAGCTGGATTGCCCGACTCGACGTTCTTGATGTGTTGGTTTCATGTATGTCAGAATGTGAGAGACCTTACACGTGGCAAGCTGAGCTCGATGGCTTTTTCATGAGGAGCCTAAGGGTGGAGGTGACGCGAGGTCCTTGAGCTGTCGTGGCCGCGGGATCAACAGGTACATGTACTTCATACTGCGAAGAACATCAGTGGCACGGTTAATCCGCGGACAACTTGCGAACCTGCGGTGTACATGTATACACCACCAAGTGACCATGCAGCGTAGCAACGCTTGCTCTCTTTTTGCTTCTTAACTAATTAACACTCGATCACCTTATTATCGCAGCTAAAATTTCAGAACTTCTCTTCGTGCGAAGCACGACTTTGTATCGCTAACGACCGCAAATACATCCCAACTACCGCATGCTCTCCCAAAAGTGATGACACACCAGACTTTTGGTTGGGAGGTTGACGTATCGTACGTACTGGGTCGTGAGCTCCTCGTTTGCACCGCCAACTTTGCTTCGCTCATGGCGGGCAAGGCGTCGGTAAATATGTATCACCTCCTTCTAAGGGCAACTACTCCGACCCACGCGCCGACTATGGCAGACCTTCGCTTCGCTTCGGTAGCAAACAATCCCTCTGAGGCCTCTGGGAGAGTGTGATGCATGATGCATTTGCGGTCAGTTGGGGAAAGTTTGATATATTTGAGGTCAGTAGCGATAGTTATTCCCCCCGCCAAACACACTAACTACAACATATTCAATTTAAGGAGACGTAGCTTCGAGCGGTGCATCATCCGGCGCCAATCGATCCGCCTCAAAACAATATATTTATATGGAAGTTCAAACAGAGTTCAAGACACTAAGAGAAACAATGGATAGGCACGATCACCATTTCATCCTTTGATGTTGAAGTTGTTGCAATACTGTAACTCTTTGCTACTTCTATCCCCAACCCTAGCTGAAAATGTAGATGGTTTGCAGGAAGCACGTTTGCCACTACAACGCCAATAAGATATGTAGTCGTCAGGTGCTTGCATGTTTGCATGTGAGGAAGCAGTTGGGGCTCCCAAGCTGCTCTGGGAGTTAGCTAGCTTTTTTGTGTCTTGTATGCCCGATGCTAGAACTGCGAACATGATAACATTCGATATGCAACACGGTATGTCACCGTTTGGTACGCGGTCAACTGATACCTACGGATCGGACAGGGAGATCTCCAGTATCTACGCCGTCGGGCCCATCGAAACACCAAGTCGCTCAAGACTTGCACGTGCCCCTTGGAGCTGCTGATAGAAAACTTTGCTACTACTATCCTAGCCAGCGACAAGTCGTTCATACGAATTCCCAATCATAGCTGAACACGTCGCCGGATAGCAGTAAGCGCATAACATAAACATTACTTCAACGATCAAGATATGTATCCGTCTGGTGCTTTGAATGCAAAGATCGACACTCATTTCTTCTCGACAGTTTACAGTACGGTCACAACTAGCTCGCCGCCTTGTATGCGCTGGTTTTCAACTTAATTCCTGTTCATCAATGTCATTTATCGAATTCCATCTGGGATGCGTTTTTCATTAGTCAAATCAAACATGCACAACAATAATACATCTACGACGCGGTTTTCACAGCTTCACAACAAATATCGCAATGAATACTACAAATCCGTCTCGACGTCAGCAATAAAGAGCCAAATTCATTCAAACTTTGTTTGCTTACATATGCAATCGTTCTGTTACTTCGCCCAATTTTGGCAAAATGCAACCGAATCCTCGCGTTTCTTGCTCTCTGTGACCATGGCAACATCTCCTGGATCGACGACATGACCCCCGAATCTCGGGTCTTGCCCATTGCCTTCTTTTTCGCGTTCGCGCTAGGCCCTTCGCGCTTGAGCACCGGTACAGCAACCTCTCTGCTACACCATGAATCTACTCGCTGAAATTCACAAAGATATACTAAATAAGGAAGATGAAGTAGCCATAAATATCATCTCAACCATCGCCGACCTTCGCGAGTTCATTGCAGCGGCGAAACCCATCCCTGAAGTGAGCATCACTGTCAAGATGCCTTGCCGGACATCAAAGCTGATCAACGGTGACCACGCAACTGTGGTGAAGTGCCGAAGGAAATTATACGCGACTGAGAGGGTCAGATCAGAACCCGTCGTAGACACGAAGCCGAGAGCTGTGCGCCAAAGCACACACCATGCTTGCTGGTATGCGGCTTTGCTTCTTGGTCATCTCGATCATGTCACTTGAATAGTCGTGGTGGCTTTGCTGCTCCTCTCCACCTGGGTGAGACCTTATGAAAGAGAAGACCGAAGGAATCCACTGAGGGTCTAGGCAGGCGGTGACCCCTTTCAGTGCAACTTTCAAATCCCCGATCGCCCCGGACGCTTTCTTTACGCGAGCTTGCTCGCGATAGGTGTTGTCGTGTTCTCCTCCCACCTCCTTGGGCACAGGGATGTACGGCGCGATTTGGCCTCAGACTTTGCCTCCGCTTGAAGAGCAGCGAGGACTTCAGGTTGAAGGCCTACATAGACTACTAGGTAGCCACGGGTTGGAAGTGTATGATTTGGCTTGGGCGCCATTTCGGAAATGAACTTGATACAGGTGCAACCTACCTCGATACATGTATTGAACGGGCACACATAAAATATATCATCATATTTGTATACCAACCATGCAACGGGCAACGGGCACACCTGGATAGGACGGGCACACCCAGTTTATCTCTGGATTTTGCAACGGGCACGCTTCCATGGAACGGGCACGGTCCAAATATGTATTAATTGTGGCATAGCCTCCTATAATCAAATGTATTCACTCCTTTTTACCACTTCATTTACCCTTTTTACACTAACAACTGATAAAACTGAGAACGGGTTAGGGGAAGCGATTTATCATTGGACGCCATGGGGCGATTTCAAACTATTTTTACCTCTTTATATAGACATCACGAATGTCCGACCTTTCAGACAGTAGCGTAGAAAAGTCACCTTTCGCGAAGAATATAACCGTCATTAAACTGAGGTCAAGTTTTTATAGAACCCTAGAGGCACCCTTTGGTATGGGACAACGGCGAATTATCGTAATCATGACTCTGTAGGTAGGAATTAAAACAGCCTGATACCGCCGGTATCTGATCCGATAAAAAGTCGCGACCCTTTGGTAGGACTCTTGTCTGTCCGATTTATTAAGGGAGTAATACAAATTAAGGCCAGCAGTCGCTGCGCGCCGAGCGGATGATAACGTGTTACTCCGTAAAAAGCCCCCACCCGCACCCCCTGCATGCACTGAAATCGGCACCTGATTTAAGCTAAAGGCTCAGATGCTTGGATACCTGCGTAGATAGATAGGAAATGGAACTAGGGCATACACAGCACAAAAGAGATAGATAACTTCCAGAGCAACGTGTGCAAGCACATGACGCCTACATATTGTATATATTGTTGCCGCCCGCGTTCACAGCACAAAAAACATAGATAACATCCAGAGCAACGTGTGCAAGCACATGACGCCTACATTATATGTATTATCTTGCTGACATCCACATTTACGGTGCTAGCATCGGGCATACTCAGTACAAAAAAGTCAATAGCTTCCAGAGCAACGAAGGCGAAGATTTGGCGCCACACTGCTGTCATACGTGCCAATGGGCAAGCACATGACGCCTACATAATATGTATTATCTTCTTAACGAAGTGACTAAGATGCTTCGTACGATCTATCTACGTGCTCAGCTATTCGTAGAAACGACCGGGAGGAGACTAGGAGAATTGTAGCACGTGTTTAAGGTGGCAGCACTGCCGCGCAAGGTGCTTTGCGCTTGAGCACCGGTACAGCAACCTCAGCACCTCGATCGCTGCGACGCACGTTGTGTGGTGTAGCGGGATTCGCCAAAATCTTGTTGAGGCTTGATCGAGCCACCACAGCGCCCAGACACCGACTGACGCCCCCCCCCTTTGATCCGTGATCAGCTGAACGGTTCTCATCTTGTGTACCCGTCGGCGGGCTTGGATCTGCTCTCTCGGAGCTCCGAAGATGCAGCACTCGGTGAAGATTCTTGTCTTGGCGAGACGCGGCGATGGGGTTTGAGCAGCGCGGAAATCCTCGCTATGCGTCAGGTCGAGCTCTCCTTGCTCTAATCGAGGGACCTGGATCCGATCCAAGGCCTGTAGTTGCCTTTTCTGGTGTGTTTGTCGCTTTCTATAGCGAGATCCTAGTCGAGACGAGAAGCGATCGCCAGCCAAACAGCTTAATCTGGTCGATCGAGGGTTCGCACTTGAAGGCAAGATCACTAGAGTGGGCAAAGTTGGCCAATATACTATCCAAACTTAAACCACACTATCCGATCTGCTATTCCTGGGCACTTGTCGTTCCGCCGGGGCCAATGTAGTTCCTGAGGCGGAGAATGACTTGGGGGCACTTGTGCAAATTCAACTCTGATTTATGTTTAGCCTCTACATCCCTACAGCTACCATCCTATCCTGCATCCGACAACATGACAACCACTTGATTGATGTCCTGGCTTCGCCCCTTGGTTCTTCATATCTTGACGGATCGACGATCCCGATCGACGATCTCGATCCGCTATCCCGATCGACTATCAACCATCTCAATCCGCGATCTTTGATCATGGTTCTCCTTTAGATGATCTAGGCCACACGCACGTCAACTCGTCCAAACTTGGTTCCCATGGGCTACGTCCCCTTTGCTGTCACCTCCGTTCACCACATGAACTTCGCATTGATCGATCGATCTGCCGATCATCCTTCATCTACTTCAGTTGCCGACGTCAACGCACTGACACCCGTACAAGCACCATAGATGAAACAAAGGCACGTGTCATCGGCATCCCCGTCGGCTTCTGCATTATCTTCCGCGGCAATCTGATACATAACGGCATGGCATATGACCGGCTTAACCACCGGATCCACTGCTACCTGACATCGTCTCCGACGTTCTTCCCCGACACTTAGACTGCCAGTACTGCGGGATTAAGTTGGAGGAATCAAATGCAATCCGTTTCCATCGCCGCTACTGCCAGAAAACCCCGAAGGCTGCGGAGAAACAGATAACGCGTCGAGCTCCGCCGAAGAAGAAGGGACCATACGTCTGCAACGTGTGTGGAGGTTCTTACACCAATGACACTTGATTCGGGAGTCATCTCGCTCGCGGACACTCCAAGAAGCAAATGGTCGAACCGTAAACGTGGCGGATACCAGCAATAAAACTTGGGCGTTTTATTCGAATTCAAATGTTCATGTTCTACGCTGTTCGTTCAGCTCCATCTAACGCATTGGAATGCCGTACATGCAGATTGTGCTCGTTGTATAGAGATCGGCTGTCAGAAGAATTTGTCGAGTAAGGCAGCAATATCAGCGCGTTGGCCTCCCTTGACTGGGTAGCTTGGGGTATAGGAGGAGGGGGGGTAGTTAGGCGGTTCGGTTGTACGCGCTCATGTAAACAGAGTCTCTTTTTTGCGCCACAAGATCCGTTTCTAATCCTACGCTCAACACATTAGCTGCGCTGAAGTGGGGCGTGTTCGGGCGGAGGGCAGGGCAGCGGTCTCCGCGGACTTGAAAAGGAGAGGTGTCTACCTTAGCCGAGGAAGCGGTCAAAGCCGGTCGACCCTTGTGTTTAATAGCCAATCGTGAATATTCCCTGTCAATAACACCATCCAACTAACAAAGACAGTGTTTGCATTGCTTTAGCCCCCCCCTCCCCTCATCCCTTACTACTACTTCTTTCTCATTCTCAGTCTCGGTTCCGTAAAAGCTCCTGGGTACTCGATCCATGCAGGAGAGGGCACGCGAGATGGACTGGCGGCTGCCCGACATATCCTACAGAGAGCTCGCGAGATCATTGCTGGCATGCAGATATGTCCTGTCGACAAATATGAGGCCCAGTGCTGCTCATGCGGTCCTCAACGAGGCGGAAGCCCCAAGCGCTCCTGCACTCTATTCCATAGACTAGATATCAGGTTTACTAGTTAAAGATGATGACTTGAAGGAAGCGCCACGGACGAATCCCTGAACGAGCATTCTAGCAGCCGGGGCCGGGACCCTGAAAGCGAATGGTGAATGCTGTACTCAATGTCGCGCTCGCATCCAACGGTTCCTATCTGTGCCGGCTCTCCTACCGCTGGAAGTGCGATGCCGATCTCAACTTCCGGTCCAGCTCCTTCATTAAACATGGATATCGTTTTATTACGTACGTTAAATATGCGCTCCGCAGACGTGCCGACTACGCATGCAATGGGTTACGGCGCTTATCCGCTGATAGTAGGAGTTGCCAATCCAGTCACGCCCTTGCCCCCGGCCTTATGCGTTGACCAGAGGCGCCCCAGCCCCGAGTACATTCGTACATTGTGCCGACGCCGGCCACGGTGTTCACCGCTCCATTATGGGGTACCGGCTCACCTCGGACGATTCTACTATGAACAAGGCCCGAGCATTCTGGGAGGCCTTCGAACGTACCACGATCGGGTTGAAAATTAGCTACGCCTAAATGCGTTGAGTGAATTCGACAATAATATAATTAGAGAAGCCTGGTGGATGTACTCTAGATTTCGAGGCGCTACGGACCCGCTTCCACAACCCGTTCACCTGTCTGACCCATTAGAACACATCAATACACACGCTTAACTATTTCGTGAGCTGCGTCTTGAACTTATGAAATACTTTGAGCCAGTCTTGGACCCGGCATCGGCGACTAGCCCCTCCTCCCCGTGCTTTAAAAAACTTCCTCTGGGCCCGGGCCTGGTGCCCTAACCATGACTACAATCGACGCGTGCAGAGCGCGCACGTTGTACAGAGACGCTTGGCGCTGCTAAAACCTAGGTGGTCCAATATCCCATTTTCCAGTTCCGGAAGAACTAAACCCAAAACCTAGCGACGCCCTAGAAGCGCGGAAAGCTGCTCACAGTCTTGACCCGAGCGGAACTCGTACGTCAAATAGGACCGCTCGGAGCTGCTAGGCCGTTGCTCCAGGGTAACGGTCAGCTCAACGACTGCTGCCAAGCCGCATTTTTGGACGTCCGCGCGGTCAGACGCTCTGGAGCAGAGGAGCTGGTAAATCGAGGTTGACCGGACATAAAGCTTATTTGACGAGGCGCGCTCGGACTTTGCCCAGCGAGGCCCATTCGCTCGGCTGCCGGATCTCTCTCGCACCCAATTTATTGGGTCATGAGTGGTGAAAAATGGTCAGCTGCTGATGTGACAGCTTGAAGCCGCGTCATTCGTCCTGCCTCGGTTAGTGATGAGCTTCAATCCCGCTCATTAGCCGAGAGTCAAGCGGTCCCACGACTAGGCGGAGTTCCTCTTGCAAGACCCTCTGAGTCTACCTGCGGTGTTCTGAACTCCGAGCTATTTAGCGGAATTACTGCCAAGCTCCTGGCGGCTCAGAAGTCACCCTAGGCGAGAACCCTGGATCAGGACAGGCTCAACCCGAGCCAACTCTTAGAGCCACCCTAGGTCGGGGGGCGAGTGAAGACCTGTGTACGCGGCTCTCAGCTGGAGCCGCTCGGAGGAAGTGAAGAAGCAAGGAAGACCAGGTCTGTGGTATTGGAGGAAGCAGACAAGTTGTGTGTGGAGTGTATTGTGGAGTATTGTGTCTACATTTGGAAAACCCGGGGCAGATTGGGTCAAGGCACGTGCGGACGAAGGCCTGTTAAGCGGGGAGCCGGCTTCGTTTGGAGACATCTGGAGACGACTGGACTAAGATCAAGGTTGGCGTGGCTGGCTGACGTCTGGGCCCAAAGCGTAGCCCCAGCAAGAACCGTCAAGGGGATCGCAAGGGATGCGCACACGCTGCGTCAGGCCAAGAGTCCGAGCTTAGAGGTGTCGGTCGAGTCTTCGTCGAGCCCAGCTGCGATCTTTCAGCTAAGACTCTAAGACTCTGAGCCCCCCTGAGCTTAGTCTTTAGATTTGGCGATTCAAGTTTGCTCAAGATATATTCTGGACGCTGGGAAGTTGCCCGCACCTCACCACACTTATATCGACGCCGTAGCAAGGTCGCAAGATGACGGTACTCGTGGCCTCCTAGACCTCCTCTTATATCGTACAGAGCATTTCCGAGTGTAGACAGAAGTGGGAACATGGGCTTATAAGCCTTGTGAGACCGAGACGGGTGTGTCGTATATTCCCGGTGCACCCAGACCGGCTAGTCTCGGCCCAAGCGGAGCGCATTCATCGAATAGGAACGCTTGGTGCTGCTAGGACCGGCTTGAGTGGAGCACGTTCGTTGAATAGGAAGGCTTGGTGCTGCGAGCGTTCCTATTCGACGTTCGAGTTCCGGTCGGGCCGAGACTAGCCGGTCTCGGGTCACCGCGTATATCCGACACACCCGTCTCAGCCTCGCAAGGCGCATCAGCCCATTTTCCCGCTATTGGCTACGCTCGAGAAACATCTGTACGAGATATGAGGATGTCTAGGAGGCCACCAGTACCGCCTTCGTGCCAACTTGCTACGAGCTCTTCATGAGAAGGATCATGAGTGGGAGCATGAGCTGGAGCACGAACGATAGCCGCCTGGCGGCGCCTCTCTGGACCCTCCAAGTGTGCCACACGGTTATACAGATCACGTATCCAACATACGAGGTCGCCCAGGTCGCGGTGCACCTGTCCGTCGATCTACTCGCCTTGTGAACAACAGTGCATCACGTGGTCGATCTCCTTACCGAGCTGTTCAACCTGCCCAGGCAGATCCCGCACACGGTGTCGACGGTCGCTCAGGTCCCCAGGGGTACTCAGGTGTTTCTACACGAGAGCTTCCGCAGCATGCACTCGGGCGCGTAGCGCCACAAAGTCCGTCCGCTGTTCACCCAGCAGTCGCTGACAGGCCTCCACGGCCGTTAGGAGGCTCTCCATCTTGGGACGAGAGCCAGTCGAGCGACGCTGGGCGTCCTGACCGGACACCACGCCCATCGCGGGCTTCGCCTCCTCTGCTTGTAATGAGAGCGCCCTCTACGTCCATGTCGAGACGATACTGAAGCGCTGCGGGGGTAGCGGTCAGAAGCAGTACCTGGTGAAGTGGCGTGGCTACCCGAGTAGTCATAACTCATGGGAGCCCGGCGGTCGCCTCGAGGAGGACTGCGCCGACCTCTTCCCCTGGGAAGGGGGCTTGTGTCGATCTAAGTAGCGACCCAACCAGGTGTCGTCAGTGATCATCTTCGCCAGGCGAAACGAAGACGACGCTGAGCCAGCCAATTGATCCGGTACGGCGAGTCCAGGAACTCGGGGTGGGCATAGCCCAGGTGGAGCACGCACGCCTTGAACTCCGTCTCGTTCCGCTGGCGGGTCAAGCCGGTGTTCGAGAGGGACACGACCGGGCATTTGTCGCACTGCGGCGCCCCAGGACCAGACCTCCGGCTTTGGCGAAGGTGCTCTCGATATTCATCCCGTGTACAATATCGCAGTGCGAGAAGTTGTTCGCGGGTGCAATGGGAGCTAGCCTCACGATCATGCTTGGCGCCAATAGCCTGAGAGGCAGCCTGGCGGGAACGATCGCTGAGGTGCTGCCGGTTTTCGGGCTGCGGCAGCTCGGGTGGGACACCCCATCAACACCAGCGTTGGTGATGACTTGCGGCTCCCGCTCAACAGGAGGGCTGGTATCTCGGTGATACTTGCGCTGATCCGCGGCCTTTGCGCGTGCTACTGCAGCAGCGGTCCTCGGAGTCATCGGGTTCCAGGATGTATAATATGCCGCTGCTCAGTGAGCTGAGGCGACGGGCTCGGGTCCTGGACCTCCCCAGCCTCTTGGTCATTGTCGGAAGCTGCCTCCTCGTAGTCCACCTGCAGTGAAGGGTCCTCCGGCGACGGAGGTCGTTCCTTGGGGTCTCGGCCGGCGGTGCCGACTCCTCTGGTGGATTAGCGGTGCCAGAAGAGTCTACTTCCGCAGCAGGAGTTCCCCCGGACTTTGTGGCTCCAGGAGCCTTCGAGCTGCCATCTGAGGAAGACTCATCACCGGTGATGAGCCCGGGATTCGGAGTGTCCGTGTCGCACTCGCTGCTGCTCTTCTCTCATTGGGCCCGGTGGCAGCACCTCCTTGTGCTTGGGGATCCGCTTCAGGGTCGTGGTGGCCTCGCAGGCTGCTTCGCAGCGGGCTTCTTTGCGGTGGGTTTTGTGGAAGCGGATTTCTTCTTCGTCGCCTCTGGGTCCTTCGTGGGCGGTGCCTCCTTGGCGAACCTGGCGATGTCGGTGGCCGATTGGGCATCGTCGTCGGCACCGAGTTTCCGCTGGATTTCCCCATGGGACAAGTGCTTCGCGTTTGGGTGTGGGAGGGTGTAACGGGGCCAGCGCTGGCCGCTGTCTTTTTCAAGGAATTAGAGAATGACCGCTTTGGACTGGCGGTCGCCAGGCCCTTTCCGAAGGAATATTCATCTTAGACCTCCCCTACATAATATGCTTAGCCGAAGTCAATCGTACTTAAGGACATGGGATCGTCAGAGCCAACCGCTACAGAATATCGCCATTTAGACATGGATTCAGTATACGGATAGAAAGCAGTAGATAGGAACTTTACGATTGGGATTAATACAAGACAGTTAACTCGAATCTACAAGTGTGCAAGTCGTTCGGTACCGGTACCTTAGGCGACAGGGAAGGCTAGGCCTTTTGCATAAGAAGCAACAGAGACGTCAGGCGTCTGTTGTGGTTAGCGTGTTACGCTTCCTCTTAGCTACGGTGCGTGTGACCCCCGTCACACCGCAACGCCCGTCTAGGCCTCGCAAGGGCTATAAGCCCAGGTTCCGACTACTGGCTACGCTCGGGAATCGTTGGTACAATATATGAGGAGGTCTAGGATGCCACGAGTACCGCCTTCGTGCGAACTTGTTACGGCGTCGATGTAAGCTACACGTCCGGCCAACCTCGACCTGCCATCACCGCTGCCCAAGAGTGTCTCACCGCTGTCGCGTGCCTTCGCCTACCTCGGGGTCGAGTACGCTGGGGCTTCAGCAACGGTAGAGTAGTTGTAGTACGGTAGTGTAGACGCTTGAGTAGGGGATGTAGGAAGAGCTACTAAACTTAAAATGTAATCTTTGTCTTTGCTCTTTGTTACTTGATCTCGACAGGGAAGATTCACGACTGACTAGGAAACAACGATATCGGTTCTGTCGATCTCTCTAGCTCTTCTTGACCATCCTTGGGGTGAAACGCGGGGCTGGACGCATCTATTGATGGCACGAGGCGCTCGCCAAAGTGGCCTCGACCGTGGTCACAGGTAGCCCGGTGTTCCTTGAGGGCGGATGTCGTGCGCGTTTTGTTGTGTATTCTACTGTGCCTGCAGGAGGGCCGTCACTCCGAGGTCCAGAGGACATGGTGGTGGTCACGATGACGGCTCGAGGGACGCTTAGAAACGGTGCCTGAGTTCTCCGCCAGGAGTAGCTCGTGTTCTGCGTTCTTGCGCTCGCGGTTCAAGTGGTTATGCTCCTCTTGGAGCTGCTCGATCTCCGCACCTGCCAGGCGAACCTCTTCGGCCAGGTGATCGCTCTGGGTCTGGAGAGTATCCCGATCGGAAATGGCCTGATCTAGTCGCTGCACCAGATCGTGGATTTCGTCGGTCTGCTGGCTAAGTTGGGATTCCAGGCTGACGACATTCGGACTTGAATCAGGGCCGGGACCTTCGGGGTCTTAGAGCGACTCGTTCTCGTCGCGCAGGCGTCGCACCTCATCTTTCTGAGCTCCGTACAGATGCTCCAATGCCCGAAGGTCACGGGGTTTGACGTACAAGGGTGAGAGAGAGCTGGTGTTAGTGATCAACCGCCGTGTCCCGAGACGCCACTGCCGCTTGGAGGTCGGTGTTCGAACGCGATAGCCGACTCCGTAGCGTCGAGTTAAGCTGCCGGAGCTCGCCAGCCGTGGCGGTAGGCGGATGAAAGCAGCCAGGAGATCTTGGAGAAGACGAGCCGTCGGCCATCGAGATGCAGCGGGGGCTTTGGGGCGAAAGCGAAATGAGCGTAAATGACAGAGGTCGGAGACCAACGCTGAAGTGATGGAATGTGCTCGCATTGATGTCAGTTGGGTAGCAAAGACTACGAGCAGGAGACGAATCTGGAGAAGCAAGATCGGAGAAATCGGAGACCGAAGTTGATTGGCAGAAGAGAGATTTAGACCCACCCAGTCACTATTCCGGGAGACTGACCAAGCAGGATCTGCACGAAGGACGAAGTCATGGAGACCTTGGGACGTGGGCCTGCAAGAGCTTGAGAGACAGAGAGAGCGGAGTTCAACAGTCCCAGCCCAGATTGAGATATCCGGGTAAGATTGGAGCGAAGTTGATCTGGGGCCTGGATCGAGTCAGATCTGATACCATAGATCTGGATCCAATGTCGACTCATCGCGATTACGGTATGTCGGAGGCATGGATGACGCCATGATGGAGGTAAAGGGAGGCTACAGAGTCGGTAGGTACAAATGGGATGATAGTTGGATAGAAGGATAGGTAGATAGGATGGGATCGGACTTAAGCATAAATCAGTAGCGAATTTGCCTTGGACATTGCAACCGTCTTCCCCCTCGCCTGGAAACGGGAACTACATTGGCCCTACGAGGAATAACAGCGTTAGCGGTAAGGGATCTAGTGTTGGTTAAGTCTGGATAATGCTTTGGCCACATTGTTCCTTCCTAGTGATCCACCCTCAAGTGCGGATCCCAGTTCCACCGGAGTTCATAGCTTGGCCGGTCGGATCCTCGACGCTCAACGACTACAGATCCCGCTATAGGAAGCAGCAAGTATCAAGAGGAAAGGAACGTAAAGGACAAACGCCCACGCAAGGCAACCCCACGGCCGGATCCAGATCCAGGCCGCCAGATCCAAGTACAAGGACACTTGATCTGGAAGTATAACCGCGAGCAGTGTGAAGATTCCCACCCCGCTCCACCCATCCCCGCGTCTCGCCAAGACTGTCTCGACTTCAAGGCTTGAGCGCTTCGGAAAACATCAGAAGAGCAAGATCCAGCCCTACCGGCGTGTACACAAGGTGACCCAGTTCAGCACACATCACGGATCGGAGTACCCCCTCCGTTAGTCGGTGTTCAAGGGCAGTTGGGAAGTTGGATTAGCGATCTCGCAGATTTTGCTGATCCCGCTACGCCACAGAAAGCTGACACGATGTGACTCAACGGAAAAATTCACCGGTCGCCACGCACTCAGATTTGTGAGTCTGCATACAAGGAACAGAGGTCAGGTTGATAAGTGTGCCCCGAACGACGAGTAGTCGGAATCGTAGAGTCAGCATGGAAGAACCCCATAACCAAGACGACAAGGCCAAGATGCAGCGGGGCTGCCGTAGCTTAGTGTCAGAGGAAGACTAACAGACTCAGAGAGTCTACAGTACTTTCGATAGGCTTAACAGTCAATAGCGAGTACCGTAAGTTTCCTACTTACGGCCTCCAGAGAAATATAATACCTTAAACAAGGCAAATGAACTCTGGGCTTCAAAATGTGAACTGAATGTATTGTTGTTAGTCGCGGCAGAGCCGCCTGTTGTCTGGATGTATAGGACTCACTATCTATCATAGTAGAGCCTAGTCTAATGCATATGGGTGGCCCTTAAGCCACCTACTGATCTAATATGAACTAAAGGGGTGTGCAACACATAACTCGTGTGTGACACACTATTTGATGTAACCCCGTTACACCCTCCCCCACCAGACTGATGACACCTCGTGTCCGCACTCGTCATTACCTCAACCGAGGAACTTCTACGGCACCGGCCAGGTCGCTTGCCATCGCGAG